>PVJN01019886.1:0-36548 GCA_004026805.1 Lasiurus borealis
TCTCACTGATAAGAAGATATAGCCTGCCTTCCTGACACCAAGGTCAGAAGGTAGAGTTTAGCGTCATGTGTGTTCACGTTTTAGGAAAATGTATGCCATTTGGAGTTTTAATGCCTCAGCACAGGTCATAGACCCCGTTCCGCCCTCTCTTCCAGCCCTGAACTCAATTGCGTGGCGCCAACAGATTTGCTTTAATGTCCCTGCTCTCTGGCTAGAGCTCAGGGACGTTCTGATTAGCTGAATCCTAAAGGATGACAAATGGACGCATGAGCTATTTCTGTTTTTATGACGATGCTGCTCTGTGATTAGATTCCGGAAAGAGGGTGAGCCTGTGGTGAAATCTGAGTAACCTCACCCCAACCCTTTGGCAAATAAAATGAAATTTTGAAACCATCAGTGCTTTGAGGCAGTCTATTCTGGGTTCGGGCCACCCCTGATTTTCCAGTCCTATTTTAAACATTCCTCTGTAGCTTGAAAGCTGTGACAAATATCATTTCCTTGTCATTACTCACCCTCCTATGAGTCCACCTGGGTTCACCAGGCCCATAGCTAGAGACCAAAGGTAAACGGAGAGAACTGATCCACCTCAGAGGGGTGCTTCTCCCAGACTCTATCATGTGGGATACAGATGAAAACACTGAGACCAAGGCATCATTGAAAATAAACAGGAAGGAGGAGAGTGCAGGAGGAAGAACAGATGTTACAGAGCAACAGAAATGGGGGTTGAGTAAGGAAAAATAAAAGATAATAAAGAAATGAAGAGCAAGAAATGGGTATAGCTATTCGATAGGAGAAAGGGAATAATGAAGAGAAAGAAGAAAATAAAATCTATAAGAAAAGGGAAGACTTTAAAAGAGTAAATAAACTGAAATACAATGAGATTCAAATTTATGATGAGAGAGAGAGAGAAAGAGAGAGAGGCTTTTAAAAGGTAGAGTGATCATATAATTGATGATCCAAACTTTGAGAGTGAAATGGAAGGAATCAATATTGATACTAAGATAACAGATGAATAGGTCAGTCCATCAAGTACCCTTAACATAGTCCTGGGAAAATTGGGCTATGTGGTCAGTCCATCAACTACCTCTTAAAATTCTGATCAACTTAATCTCCACTTCCGGTATTTCACTTGCTCTCAGCTGAGGCTCTATGTGGATCTGTTGCAAGACAAATGGGCTGTAAGGTCGGGAGCACTGTATGGTATATGGCTCAAGAGAAGGAAAAGAAAAAAAAAAAAAGGTGAGCTTGGGGCTGAGAGCTGTTTCCCAGGAAATAAAGCCCATAAGTCTAGTGAAGTTATTTGACAGAAAACCATTCTGTGGTCTCTACTCTATCCCGTTATTTCCACATGCTCTTTCATTATGTCTTAGAACAACATTGTGAGTTAGGCATTATTATCAAAATTTCACCCCTGATGGGGGAAAAAATATGAATGCCTGAAAAAGGCATTCTTAGAATAAGCTAATGTAGGTCCAATTCTGCAATGAATCT
Organism: Lasiurus borealis; assembly: GCA_004026805.1. Classification (NCBI taxonomy): domain Eukaryota; kingdom Metazoa; phylum Chordata; class Mammalia; order Chiroptera; family Vespertilionidae; genus Lasiurus; species Lasiurus borealis. The sequence continues at coordinate 1,492 of PVJN01019886.1, forward strand.
TTATTCTGCCACCAAACTATGTCTCTAATACATATACATCTTTATTTCTAATACTACTCCCATTACTCTTCCCTCACACCATTATTTCTGCTCTCCCGGCCCCTCTCTCTACACTCTCCCATCGAGCTCTATGCATCCTAATGAAAGCACAGTCCCAACTTGACTGGTAGCTCTCTTCTTATTAAACCCTACAGGGCCAGTGGAAACAAGCTGGCAAAAATTGCAACCTTTAATACATTTAATATAAAACAGTGCTTAATAACAGTACTTAATTTTTACTTATATAGGAATAAACCTTAAGTCAAGTCATTGTTTAGATTACAGGGGAGGGGAAGGTCTGGCCCACAGGCCACCTAAGACCATCAAAATCATTTGGCATGGCCTGACCAAGGTATTAGGGGTGAGTTAATTAAATGTTAGACCAAATATAGAGGGCTAATTTAAAAAATGTGTATATATATATATATTATTGATTTCAGAGAGGAAGGGAAGGGAGAGCGATAGAAGCATCAATGATGAGAGAGAATCATTGATCAGCTGCCTCCTGCACAACCTACACTGGAGATTGAGTCCACAACCCAGAAATGACCTCCTGGTTCATAGGTCAATGCTCAACCACTGAGCCACACTAATGGGTCTAGCAGACCACTTTTTAAGTTGATAATTTTATATGGCCCTGGAATGATGTTATAAATATCCAAATTGTCCTTGGCAGAAAAAAGTTCCCTACCCTTGGTTTAGAATAAAATTTAAAGTTATTATTTGATGACTATTTTACAGTTAGTTTATATAGAGCATGTTATATTACTATCTACATTATTTAGCAGATATAATGTCATGGGTCAGCTGATTTCTACTCTTAGAATGGACCTAAGCAAGGATGAATGAGGGGAGTGACATAGCCTTAGAGTAAAGGTAAACAATCTAAAGGGAGGATATGAAACAGGGAAGTGACAAGAGCCAGTCTCAGCTGTAGTACTAACTGTGAACATGCAAATCTCAGAATGCACGTGTTCTCTCTGGTCTCAGTTATTAGCCTGTGAAGTAAGTGTCTGAGAGGCGGTGAGTACTTGGGAAGTCCCTGCGGCCACTCATTCTTCCTACCCAGGATAGCCATCACTAATTAACTGGTCAAGAACCACGTCCTTTCCCAGGTCATATCTTCAGGAACTTTCCTGGCAGAGCTTCAGTCAGCCACAGCCAGCCTAGTAGCGACTGCACTTCATCTTCTTGTAGAAGCTAGATGATGGCCTGGAAGGGTTTTTTAATTGCTGAAGTTAATTACTCCTTAATGTCTCTTACACATGACTCATCCGTTCTTTTCCATCACCGCGGTAAATATCCAGTCCAAATTGTATCGCTTCGTTCCTCAGCCATTGTACGGGTTTCCTTAATGCTTTACCAATCCTCTTCCCCACCCCATAATTACAACGGGGAAATCCAAAAGCATAAACGACTTACGATATGATTTCAGATGCTGTAACCATTATCCCACAGTAGCAGAGTCATAAAAATCACACAACTGCGGCATGCAATAGACACAAACTTCTTTATTTCCCACACAAGCAGTTAACACGTTCTTTAAACTATACACAATCTAGCCCTTGCCTCCCCAGCCATACGCATTTTACTTAACTACGCCCTGCCTTCTAACTGGATGCGCTGTCTTTCAAATTCTCAGCGATGAGCCGTGCACCTCACTTCAGGCTCTGCAGAGAATCCTTTCCCTCTACTTCCAGTTTCTCCTTCTCTACCCTTTTGTCTGGGTTACTCCTAGTTCTACTTCAGATGTCAGATCCAATGTCACTTCCTTAGAAGAATGGTTCCTGAGTTTCTAGCTGGAGATAAACATCCCTGGCTGCATGCTTTTTTACTTCCCTGGTTTAGATTTATCACAACAATAAAAAAAAAATATCATTGAATTTTAGATTTCAATATCTCTCTCAAAATAAAATTGAAGTTTCATGGGAACAATTGCTAAATCTCTCTTGTTCACTATTATGTCTTTATCTATCAGTACATTGGAGGTACTCAAGTTATATTTGTGAAATATCAATGAATGAATAACTCATGAAACCGACATTCTCAGTAATTAAATGGCTTGTCCCAATTAAATGTGCTCACTAATGGCAGAGATTAGACATGAAATAGTTTTTGTTTTTCTAGTTCTGTGTTCAGTGTATATGTTAGAGGAGGCGTATTTATCCAAAACGCAACACTGTCTCTCTGAATCTCTGTTCATTATTTGAAAGAAGGGAAGGGAAGGAAGTAAAGAAAGGAGGAAGGAAGGAAGAAGAAAGGTAAAGAGGAAGGGAAATTATAGAAAAAAGGCATTTCTTTGGTAGTTCTCTTTAATGGTATCTTTAGTGCTTGACCAAGATCAAGAAAAACTCTACTTGAGAAGGAATAGACTCAGAAGAGGCTGGAATGAGAAGTGTTTATACTCACAAATAATTTGCAAAGATTCTTAAATGTAAGGTGGTTAGGTTTCTTAGCTGAAGGCATTCTTCTTGAAGACTTCAATTATAATAATAATAAAGGAAAACCATATCAAGCTGGCTTTTTTATATATCAGATACCGTTCTAAGTATTTGACACATTTTATGCTCTCAACAGCTTAAATGGTAAATACTGCTACTCTCTGTCTTAATGGAGGGAGAAGTTAAGGCACAGATAAGTTTTAAGTGATGCAATATTCCTTCACAGCTCTCATATACAAAAGCCAGTACTGCTTATATTAGTGAGAGTATATGAAAGGGCACTCTTATATACTGATATGAGAATATCCTTTCACTACAATCTTTTTATAGGGCCATTTGGTGTTAGATATCAAAAATGTAAATGTATATAATCTTGGCGCCACAGCTATATTTCTGAAATCTGTCATAGAAGAATATTTCATATTATGTATGACAACAAACACAATAACAAGCCATTACACACACACACACACACACACACACACACACATACACACACACACACACACACACGAGAGGCTTGGTGCATGAAATGTGTGCAGGGGGGTGTCCTTCAGTCCAGCCTGCTCCCTCTCCAATCTGGAACTCCCTTGAGAGATGTCTGACTGAAGTGGGACATCCCTCTCACAATCCAGGACTGCTGGTTCCCAACTACTCACCTGCCTGCCTTCCTGTTTGCCTCTAACTGCTTCTGCCTGCCAGCCTGATCACACCCTAACGACTCCTTTGCCAGCCTGATTGATGCCTAACTGCCTTCCAGCCAGCCTGTTTGCCCCTAACTGCCCTCCCCTGCAGGCTTGATCATCCCCAACTGCCCTCCCTTGCATTTCTGTTCCCTCCCATCTGCTCTCCCCTGATGGGGTATCTTGTGGTAGCCATCTTGTGTCCACGTGCGGACAGGATCTTTTGAACATAGGGGGGCAGTCATCTTGTGTGTTGGAGTGATTGTCCATCTGCATATTACTCTTTTTATTAGATAGGATAGAGGCCTGGGTCAAGGGTGAGGGCCAGCTGGTTTGCCCTGAAGGGTGTCTTGGATCAGGGTGGGTGTTCCCTTGGGGTATGGGATAGCCTGGGTGAGAGGCCTATGGTAGTTTGCAGGCCAGTCACACCCTGGCAACCCAAGAGGAGATCCTGCTATCTGGGATTTATTTATCCTCTACAATTGAAACTTTGTAGCCTGGAGTGGAGCCAAGACTTCTGCTTGCTCCCTGACCGCAGCCATTGAAATTTTGTTGCCTTAAGTGGAGGCCTGGGCCAGCCAGGATGTGCAGAAAGCTTGGCTTCCTCCATCGCCAGGGGCAACTCAAACCTTGTTCCTAGGTGGCAGCCATTGAAACTTTGTTGCCTTAAGTGGAGGCTTAGGCCACCAATGGTTGGAAAGCTTGGCTTCCTCCATCACCCAGAGCAACCCAAGCCTCCTTCCTGCTCTCTCTGTGGCTGTAGCTATCTTGGTTGGGTTAATTTGCATACTCACTCTGATTATCTAGTGGGCATGGCTGGTGGGTGTGACTTGTGGGTGTAGTAGAGATACAGTCAATATGCATATTACTCTTTTATTAGTTAGGGTACTTGCATATGTATATACATATACTGTATACATATATGGTTTTAAAAAGGCTAAAAGTATATTCATTTTTGTTAGATTCCTATGGTAATAATAACCAATTATAACAAAGGAAGTGGCTTAAAACAACAGAAATGTATTGCCTCAAAGTTCTGGAGAGACGTCCTAGCCAGTTTGGCTCAGTGGATAGAATGTCAGCCTGCGGACTGAAGGGTCCTCAGATTTGATTCTGGACAAGGGCATATGCCTAGGTTGCAGGTTCCATCCCTAATAGGGGGTTTGGAGGCAGCCAATCAATGATTCTCTCTCATCATTGATGTTTCTCTCTTCTTTCTCCCTCTCTCTTCCTCTCTGAAATCAATAAAAATATATTAAAAAAAAGTTCTGTAGAGATGAAGTCCCAAATCAAGGTGCTGGCTGTGCCATGTTCCCACTGACATCTCCAGGAGAAAGCCCTGCCTGGCCTGTTCCAGCTCTTGTGGCTGCTGGCTGTGCTGGGCTTGCAGAAGATTCCTCTGGTCTTTACCTCCAACATCCCACAAAGTCCTCTGTGTCTCTCTCCTCTGTTCGTGTGTCTGTGTCCAAATGTCCCTGTGCTTATAAGGAAAGCAGTCATTGAATGAGAATCTACCCTAATGTAACCTGATCTTATTTTACAAAATTGCATCTGCAGAGTTAACTTCATTTCTATATAAGGTCACATTCTAAGTTGTTGGGTGCAAAATGGTGACATTAATTATTATAATGAACATCTGTGGGGTGTCTATGTGCCAGGTACTGTGCTACACCTTTTATGCAGATGATCTCAGTATTCTTCACTACAACATTGCTAGGAAGCTATATTTATTATTGCTGTTGACGGATGAAGAAACTGAGGCTCACGGGATAAATCTGGTTTGCAACATGATGTAGGTGCTTAGGATCAAACCTGTATCACCTTGAATGCAGAACCCATACTCTCAACCATGACACCATTTAAAACAACACAATAAGTTGCTTTTTAAATTTAGAAATCTCTTTTTAGTACAATGTGTCAGTATGAGGTTACTTCTGGATTTTAAGACATATTTGTAATTATAATTGCAATAGAAATCTATTAAGTTATAATGTAAAATAATAATTGATACATAGAGAAACGTGGGCATCAAATGCCAATAATGGGTATGAAATTGGGTTGGAGTGAGAAGTTACTATCATGTAAACATTATATATACCATTGATTGAATATTTTTTGCAAATAGCATATATTGCTTTATAAATCAAAAAATGTATATACCTGAAACTAATATCATATGTCAACTCTAATTTAAAATTTTAAAATGTTTTTTTATAAAAAGTAAAAAAGGCCGAGACCGGTTTGGCTCAGTGGATGGAGCGTCGGCTTGCGGGCTGAAAGGTCCCAGGTTCCATTCCGGTTGGGGGCATGTACCTTGCTTGTAGGCACATCTTCACTATGGGGCGTGCAAGAGGCGGCTGATCGATGTCTCTTTCTCATCGATGTTTCTGATTTTCTATCTCTCTCCCTTCCTCTCTATAAAAAAATCAATAAAATATATTAAAATAAAAACGTTAAAAAGTTAAAAATCCACATATGACATAAGAAATTCAGATTTCACCAATCTTAACCATGCTTTCCTGTCCTGGCCATTAAATATAAAGGGGCCAAGGTAGAATGTAGCCAGTTTGTACTCACATGAGAGATTTCGTAGCCACAAATTAATAGAAAACATTCCATCGTCTCTTTGTTTGTTTGTTTTTAAATATATTTTATTGATTTTTCAGAGAGGAAGGGAGAGGAATAGAGAGTTAGAATCATCAATGAGAGAAAGACATTCATCAGCTGCCTCCTGAACACCTCCTACTGGGATTGTGCCTGCAACCAAGGTACATGCCCTTGACCGGAATTGAACCCAGGACCCCTCATTTCCCAGGCCAATGCTCTAGTCACTGAGCCAAACCGGTTAGGGCATCATCATCTCTATGGATCCTTTGAATAATAGGCATTTTCTCCCTTCCTTCGTTCAGTTGCTCATTAATTAAAACAAAATATTTGAGTATCTACTCGCTATTTGTTTTCATGCTTCTTCCAGATCTAATAATCTATGATTGTGTTTCTATGTATATTAAAAAGAAATCAGAGTAGTTTATTAATATACAACATTTAGATAGAAAGAGGGTAGGGAATTGGAAGAAGTTTATGGTGTTTATAAGAAAATAGAATGTGCTTAATTTAATATTTATGGAAATATGGAGTTGTAAAAGAACTTAATGAAAGGTGGAAAAACTATTTAATGCTTTTCTTTCTGTACAGATGTGTTTTCTTTTTAATATGTTCAGTGTTTAATCCCCCAAATATAATTTGCCTTGGGTTTTATTCACTTTTGTATTCCCAGAACTCAGCAAATTTCTTATTATATAGTAAATACTCTACATAAACCAGTTAATTGCCTTAGTAAAAATAAGAAATATGTGAAACATTGTCAAAAGCATACCATGCTACCCAGGAGGCTACACTCTATGGTGACAAGAGCCCTGGGTGAGGCATCAATCTCCCTAGGTTCAAAAGCATGTATTATGTTATTGGTCCTCTGATCCCCAGCGAGTCCCTCAGTTTTTCAAAGCTTTGCTGTATCCATCAGAAGTCAGCAGGTCTTAATATTTTACCTAAATAATTCACATAATTATATTTAGAATCAAGTGAGATAGTAGATCTTGTGGGTTTTAAGAACCCTTGAGTTTTCTATAACTATTAGCAATCATCAGTATTATAAATGCAAAGGAGTTTATTTATCCATCACTCCCTGAGCTAGATTTCTATAGACAATGTTAGCACTTACTTATAGTGTAGACATAGGGTCATATCTTGTCAGATCAAAATGCTGAGAGTGTTTTGTTTGTGTTTTTTTTTAAAGGAAAGAGTCTATTTTACACATTTTGAACTCAGGAAATTGAACTCATAGAAAATTACTGGGTAGAAAATTACTGGGTATATTATTTTTAATGTTTAATATTTCTTTGTGGAAATTAATAATTTTGTTTGATTCATCATAATAACTTGAGCTATTACAGTGATATATGTTAGGGTTTTTATTAAATATGTTTATCTTAATATTTCTTAATAGAAATGCAGTATATTTTACTTGACTTGTAATAATGATTTGTACTATTAAAGCAGTGTTTATTATTATCAGTTTCACTATATGGAAAGTAAAAAAAAATTCACAGAAGGAAAGGAAAGATAAACAAAGGAAAGAAAACAAACACACGATACCACATTTTCAAAGACAGTGTGTCTTAACCCCTTGGGTCTGCCTCCCGTGGTCTTTCTCTGGTTTTGGGCACAGTGGGAGTCAGTCTGGACTCATCTGTAAGGTGATGGAAACATCAATCTGCTTACTAAACACTTGTTAACTAGGTTTTATCCACTTCTGGATGGGAATGAATGATAGTACCTACCTCATCAATTGAGTGGGGATTAAGGAGATAGGAGATGCGAATTGCTTAGTGACTGACAATTTCTTCCTATATCTGAGCATCTTCACATTTCAGTAAACACCTATCTTCAGCGCTGTATTAAACAACGATAGAACATTCCTATGGATTTTATATGAATGGATGTACAGGCAGTGTGAGGTTCCTCTTAGCTTGGCCACCTGCCGATTGCTCTGTCTGCTTGCTTTCTGCTGGGCGATTTCTCAGCTGGATTTTGTGTTGGAGCTGCGCTTGCACAGCTGCTGCTTTGGGATGACTCCTCTCCGGTTCGGATTCCATTTCCCTCAATGCCTTCTTACAACATATCTCGGAAGATAACAAAGTCTAGCCCAAGAACTTATGCTCAGCAAGCAAAATTTGCTGCTGGCATGGCTCCTGGGTTGCCATCCCCCCTGCTCTGTGGAGCTGATAAAATAGACAATAGAGGGTCAAGCTATTTTTGGCTCTATCCTTTTCAAATTACCAAGTGTTCTGCTTGGGAAAGGAGAATAGGAGATAAGAAATTCAATATGCCAGGGGCAGCTCTCAGCTAGAATGGGCTGTTCCTGATAAGTGGGGACAAAGTCCCTTGTTGTATGAACTCCTAGGAGAGGATGCTATATATACTCACAAGTGCCGGTTAAGTCCCAAGAAGCTGTTATTGAAGAGTGGTTACCACTTAAGAAGTTAAGAAGCTGACATGTTCCAGGTCTAAATTCAGTTCAAAATATCTGGAGTTGGTACATCTGAATGTGATTCCTGACTCTGCAACTTACTAGCTAGTAATCTAATGATCCTGGGAAAGGTCTTTACCCTCTCTAAGTCATGGTTTCTTCAAACACAACGTGGTCTAATGAGAATAGTCATCCAACTTACACTTGTTGTTACAAATAAGGATAGAATCAGATTTGGGATGAGATCGTACATTAGTAAATGCTTATAATATGCCAGTTCCTTTAGTCTACTAGTAGAAACATGTTTTTTGGGGAATAATCCACTTTCCATGAATCAAGGTAGTTTATATGGTTCACCAACACACTTCTCAATGGGTTGATGCCTAACCTAGTCATATTCCATCTATATGTTCTATTCAATCCCTAGTTGGTACTGTGATTGAGGTCCATTGGACTGATTTTGGAACATCCTATTTCAAGACAGGGATTAAAACCACCCAGGAAAAGGTGCTTTCTTGTTACCAGAGTTGCTCTAGCAAGTTAGATATAAGCTGGTAGTTGTCATGATCACCGTCTATAGCAGTGGATCTCAACCTTCCTAATGCCAGGACCCTTTAATACAGTTCCTCATGTTGTGGTGACCCCCAACCATAAAATTATTTTTGTTGCTACTTCATAACTAATTTTGCAACTGTTATGAATCATATCTGTGTTTTCCAATGGTCTTAGGCGACCCCTGTGAAAGTGTTGTTCGACCCCCAAAGGGGTCTCAACCCACAGGTTGAAAACCGCTGGTCTATAGGGACCCTACCTAGATAGAAGCCAGCCCAGAAAGAACAGTGTTGAGAGATGACATTGACTACATCTCTAGTACACATAATTGACATAGACCATTATTTTCCTTTTTGTTTTTATCCGGTGTGTGTTGTTCCTTACCCCTTGTAATTAATTGAATCCAGGCAAATGGAAGTATAATAAAGATTTTATTTTTTAGGTAAAGAAAATGAGTCTAAAAGGAATTAGGTCAATTGCACAATGCATACAATTAGAAAAGTGGGGCATCTAAGTAGTTTGACCAAGTAGAGTGCTAGGTTCAAGGCAAGTTCCATCACTAATTAGCTGTAGGATTTTGGACAAATGGTTTACATTTTCTGAATTGCAATTTTTTTGTATATATATATATATGTATATATATATATATAAAATCATGTATAATTAAATATATACTTTATTAGTCATAATAATGACAGTATTAGTCAATGATAACAATATTAATCATAATGATAATACTAATAGTTAACAGTTATTTAATAATATTAATGATTATGTAACAATAATTATTTTTGGGATCTAAATCTCTGATTTCTAATCTTGTGGTTTTTCCATGTGAGTCTTTGATTCGGATGGGTGATACAAAGGGGCTAAGTGCTGTAAGTCTCTGAATGCAATGAAGAAGGAAGAGATCGAGCCTGAGTGGCTCTCATTGCTATAACCCAGGCCCAAGGTCCTAGAAATCATACCTAGAAGGTAGCAGTGTGAGTGGAGTAAAGCCACGTAAGGCACTTTCCAGGACTTAAAGCTTACATGGTTGGCTGGAAGCCATTTGGAAACACTGCTATATATTTCTGTCTGTCTGTCTGTCTGTCTATCTATCTATCTATCTATCTATCTATTGTATTACAAATAGTTGTACATATGTCTCCTTTTTTTCCCCAATGACCTTCCCCCAGTCTCCCCTCCCCCACCAGCACATGCCTTTACCCCCCTCCCAGTGTCTTGCTTGCGTCCATTGGTTATGCTCATATGCATGCATACAAGTCCTTCGGTTGATCTCTTAAACCACGCCTCCCCTCCCCCCCAATCCTTCCCAGCCTTCCCACTGTAGTTTGACCGTCTGTTTGATTCTTCTCTGCCTCTGCCATACATTTCTGAGCTTCAGCACCACTGGCCTGACCAGCTCCCACAAGAGCTCATTGACTTCCCACATCTGTGAATTCCTCTGAGGGCAGAATGGCAACATGAAACGCTACAGACACCACCTTAAATCACCAGCTCCATGCCCAAGCCCAGCTGCTGGCCTGTTTCAGAGGCAGCTTAGAAAACTGCACTCTTGTCTCTGAGCAGCTTGGGGGGCGATGGATGACAGGATCTCAGTCAGGCAGCTGCCAGGACCTGTGTTTGTTTCTTCTCTATGGGAGCTGGGTTCTCCTCATAAGATCTCATTTCTCAAGAGAAGAAGGACACTCTGACAGTAGTTGTATAGAAAGAGGTGGGATTTATATAATGAATCTCAACGTGATCACCAATTCTCCTTCCAATTTTCCAATCTAAAGCCGAAACCAAGGTTTATTGTAATTAGTACAATTAGTGGTTAGGAGTATAGGGTCTATGGTCAGGCAGAGGCTAAGTTTAAATGCCCTCTCTGCTGCTTACTAACTCTGGTGATTATGAATGACTTTCTTAACCATTTGCACTTTAGTACCCTGCTATTAAATTATAAAGATGCAGAAGAGTTGACCATTGCTACAATAATTTTGCATAAAAAGCCAACCCAAAATTCAGTGGTTTAAACCACTTACCCTTATAATTATAGGGGATTCACTGATGGAGGCAGGGCTGAGCCAGGGACCTTTCCTCCAGGCTGCAGCTTCGGAGGCAGCTCTGCTTCTCCCTGTTGGCTGTGGGTTTAGATAACTCTGTTTTGGTTTCATCTTCCTTGGATCAGCAGGTTAGCTGGGGCTCATTCTTCCTCTGGGGTGGCAGAGGCAAAATAGATCATGAGAAACATATGCATCTTCTTCAAGCCAAACTCTGGATCCGGACATTGTTACAGCCACTGTGTATTATTAGCTAAAGAAAATCAGATGGTTGAGTCTTGAACTCAGGAACGCGGAGGGGAAATTAGCCCAGAATGAGGATATAACATGGGTGGGGAGACAGAGAAAGAGTGAGAGTTGAGACCACTGCATCTACTAGGTGTACCAATTAATAATAGATGGAGTTACACATATGTTCATATATATGCAATTTGATATGTTTGCTATTTTTGTTGTATTAACAGCAAGCTTCAAAACTTCATATGTCAAATTTTCTGAAGGTGTTAACATCATAGATATTTTTATGCTTAAAACTGTTGAATTTCCTGCCAAAAAAGAGCATTTGTGGGAAGTTTTAATTTGGTGCTTTATTTTAAAGAAAAATTTATTGTATACTTGGGGAAGCTTATGGTAAACATGCTCCAGCTCAATATACTCATGAACACTAGTTTAAACACTTTCTGTGAAAGATAAAGTATGTCCAGGTCAACCGAAAAAGTTTAAAGACCAACAATTACAAGCATTATTGGATGAAGATGGGTATCAAACTCAAAAACAACTTGTGGAAAGAGTTAACGTTACTCAGGAAACAATTTCTGATTGTTTACAAACAATGGGAAAGATTTTAAAGAAAGGAAAACGGGTGCCTCATCAACTGAACAAAAGACAAATGGAAAACTGAAGTCATCATCAGTAAAATGTTGCTTCAGTGGTACAAAAGAAAGTTTGTTTGTTTGTTTGTTTGTTTTCATTGAATTGTGACTGGCCTTGGAAAGTGGATTTCTTTTAAGAATCCCAAATGCACAAAATCATGGGTTGATCCAAGTCAACCATCAACATCGACTGCAAGGCCAAATCGCTTTAGAAAGAAGACCATGCTCTGCATTTGGTGGAATCAGGAAGGTATGGTGTATTATGATCTTCTAATACCACGTAAAACCATTAATACTAGTCCTTACCAACAACAAATAAACAATTTGAACCACACTTTGATTGTAAAATAACCAGAATGTTCCAGAAGATAAGGCAAAGTAATTTTGCCTCATGATAACACACCATCATACAGTTCAAAACCAGTTAAAGACAGGTTAATTGATCTTGCCTGGGAAATATTAACCCACCTGCACTATTCACCAGATCTTTCTCCTTCAGATTACCACCTGTTCTGATCGATACAACACACACTTTCTGAGCAGCACTTCAAAATATACAAAAAGTGGAAAATAGTGTCTCTGAATGGTTTGCCTCAAAAGAAGAAAACTTCTATTGGAACAATATCCACAAATTACCTGAAAGATGGGGTTTTGGTGTACCTAGGGATGGACATTACTTTGAATAAAAGTACTTTTGAAGCTCCTCTTGAAATTATCGGGTTTTCTTTGATTACAAAATCCACCATTATTAACCGGTACACCTAGTAATGTATATACCTAGAAAAGTATTTGGCAAATAGTAAGACATGTTCTACATGGCCCCTAAATGATTTTTTTTTGTCAATTTTGCTAATTTGTAGAATATATAATCAAAACTCTGTGGTGGTCCTTTGACTTCCTGCTCTTCAATGCATTCCTGGCCTCCTCTTTTTTTTTTTTTTTAGTTTAGAATCACAGGGGACAGCATTAGGCTATTTTCTAGGAATCCTTTGTTTTTTTATTTCTCTGGTATATTAGCCATTAGAAGATGCGGGAACTTCATTCATAGTGGCTCCCTTTTTTGTCTGTTTCTCTCTGCCTTGAGTGGTTTCCAAGGTGTCTCCCTATTCTCAAAGAAAACACGATAATTTCAAGAGAAGCATCAAAAGTACTTTTATTCAAAGTAATGTCCATCCCTATTCTCTGTGGCTCCAGTTCCCACTGGCCTCATTTCACCATAATTCCAACTCTTTTCTTTGGCAACTTTCATGCTTCCCATTGTACCTGCAATCCAGGTGGCAACGGTGGCTTTCTGTTCTTGAAATCCTCAGACTCCCTTAGCTTTTGCTTGCTTGTTTGTTTTCATCTGCTTGACCAAAAAAAGAAAAGAAATTCCACCTTTTTGTAAAGCTTGGTATTATTTTCTGATCAGACCCTTCTAATTTTGCATAAAAGAAAAACCACAAAACACAGGCTACTGCACAGTTTCTATTGGTATTAAAAATCCAGATTGGGTTGGCTAGATTCCTTGCTACAGATTTTACGAGACTAAAATCAAGGTATTGGTTGGACTTGACATTTATCCAGAGTTCCTGGGAAAGGATTTACTTCCAAGGTCTTTTGGATTGCTGAAAGAATTCATTTCCTTGAGGTTGTAGGACTGACATTCCCATTTCCTTGCTGCCTGTGAGAGTCTTAATCTCTCTTTGAGGCTATCCGCATTTCTTTTGACAGGTTCCTCTTTCATATTCAAAGCAGCAACCACACTTTGAGTTGTTTTCACACTTCAAATCTGTCTTTCTCCTCTTGTTACCACCAGGAGAAATTGCTGTGGGTCGTTTTTTGTTTGTTTGTTTGTTTGTTTTTTATATTCATATGATTATAGTATACCTATGCAGATATCCCAGGACAATTTCTCTATTTTAAAGCCAACTTTGCTATATCACATAACATAATCATGGTAGTGATATGTCATCATGATGACAGGTTCTTGAACTGTACATCTTTGCGTGGCCACTGTAGAAATTCAGGCTACCTGACTGACCAATATGAGAGGAGACTAAATTTTCCTAATCCATAATAGTATTGCAGTGTATATGAGTGCTATGCTTGGAGAATGTTGGGTGCTAAGTAAGTATTGTGAATTATTGAACAGAGAGACAGATACACCAAGGTGTTGTTTAAGACTTCCTAAGTCCCATAAGATTCAGCATGTTATTTACATTCTTTAATCTTGTTAGAGGTCCTAAAAGGTTCAACCTGATAACATTTGAAACTCACTTGAATCAGGCTCATAATTAAATTGTAAAATCAGATCTCAAAAGATCTCAGGTAAGTTGGGGAAAAACATGCTTTAAACAAATTTAAAAAGGATAAATGTAAAGTCCTGAATTTAGATTCCTAAAACATCTTTATACACAAGGAAATAAGACCTTACCAGTAGCACATATGAAAAATTAGTTGTCAAGTTCAATGTATATAAGTAGTGTAAAATAGTCTTTCTCAAAACAAAAACAATTTCAGGCTAAATTAAAGAAATACACTGTCGGGCTCCAGGTAGGAGATAGCTTGGCTTTTCCTTCCTGCTAAAATCATGCCAGATTTCAGAGAGCACAATTTAAAGGGATTTAGATGAATAGAAACAGATCAAGAGGAGAAAAATTATATGTGTAGTTTCCAAATCATGCCATATGGGCTTGTTTAATCTGATATGATTAGGCTCGGGCCAAATAAAAAATATGAATGTTACCAAGAAATAAACGGACTTGAATGGGCCAGTACAATAAAGAACTGACTCAGAGCTGGGGAAGGAGGAGATACAAGTGATTAATGGGTACTAGTCTCGTTGGGGGTGGTGAAAAACTGGACCGGTATAGTGAGGATGGCAGTCTAACACTGTGAATGTACTTAATGCTACCGAGTCGTACATTTAAGTAGCTTAAAAGTTTGCTATGTATATTTTAACACAAATGAAAAATTAAAATGTATAAATGGTAAATTTATGTTATGTGCATTTTACCATAATAATCTAAAGACATCAGTATTGCTGCTGAAACTGGATTCCGCATCAGAATCATCTACATGGACTTGTTAAAATACACATGGGACCCTTTACAGAAAACCTGGAATGATGGTGAATAATTTACTTAACAGACATTTATTCAACACCTAATTTGCCTCGGCACTCCGCTTCCGCTGACCTGAAATGTGGACCAGCTTTTGGGAGCTACTAACCTCAAAGCTTGAGTTTTCTATTAATGTGGTCAGTCAAGCAGCGACGCTGGTGATGAAATTCCAGATTAAAAAGCGAGTGAGCCTAGAAGAACTATTATTTCTCCTCCAACTCTCAAAATTATTTGAATTCATAATATTGTAAGAAATCAATCACAGGTTTATTGTGTATCTTGACTCCAATAAGAAAGTGAAAAACTCTTCCATTTCTTTTTTTGTGTGCAAACAGTGCGATACCCAAATTGATCTCAGATTTCAGGGGAAACCGACATGCTCATTTTCCAAATTCTCCCCTTGTGAGGCTTCAGTGACTAACAAGAGTATATGATTGCTCAGGATCAGCGCAGCATAGAGATTGAGAGGGCGGGTTCAGATATTGGGTCTAGCTTTTTCTAAGGCTGTGACGCTGTGAGGATGTGTTTCTTTCATTTCTCTGTATGGATCAGGTTCCCTCAGAAACAGACTCAGACTCTGTAGATTTTCTGGGCATGCTCTTGAGTAAAACACTGAGGCGGGGAGAGGGGATGTGGGTAGCAAGATTGGGAAGAAGTCAAAACCATGCTGTGACATGTCTTTACAACAGAGACCTCAGCAGATCCCTGAGGACTTCTGGGGCTGAAATATCATATCAGTGTTGCCTGTCTGAGGGGTAGGATATTGGTCTTCCTAGCCCATTCTAGTCCTGGATGCGAGTGATCCTGGGAAAGAACCTGGCATTGAGAGGAGCAGTTCTTTTGGCCAATGGTACCTCCTGGAAAAGGACTCAGCTCAGAACCCGTCCCAGCAGCTGGGAGGACAGTGCTTTAACCTTGAAGCTAAGATAAAAGATGGTACCACAGCATCAACTGTAATCTCTAGGGCTCAAATTTTTCCAGGTTTAAGTAAAGGGATAATGACATCTAAAATCATAAAATCATTGGGCTGCATGAGATAATGTGTACACGGTGCTTATCACAGTGTCTGCTTTACGACAAATGTGCTACAATGATACATGCAATGGGGAGAATTCCAAATTGACCCTCTTCTTTATGTATGGGTGAAGCCTGTGAATAGGATGAGGTAACACTCCAGTCATTATGTTGCATTATATGGTGAAGGGGAGGCGATCCAGGATGATTCTGACCTAATCAGAGAACACTTTTTAAAAGCAGAGAGTTTTCAATGGTTGGTTGTAGAAGAGGAAGCCAGAGAGATGTGCTTGACTAGCCTGGAAGAAAGCAGACATCAACCTGCTGAGCTGTCTATGGAAGGAAGGGGTAAATGGCAAAGACCTGAACTCACCCTTTAAGAGTAAAGAGTGGTTCTCGGCTGACAGCTAACAGAAAACAGAGCTGTCCATCCTAAAGCCACAGAGAAAGAAAAGTCTACCAACACCAACCCAGCTTGGAAGAGGACCCAATATCCTAAATGAGGAGCCCAAACTCTAAATGACAATCACAACCTTCGTTGATGTCTTGAGTTCTGGTGTGATCTGGAGAGAATTCTAATCACACATCTGGACTTTGAATCTACCAACACTATGGAATAATAAGTTTGTTTTATTCAAAACCACTAAGTTGTAATACTTTATAACAGTGACCATGCCTAGAAGTGGTTTTATTCATGCAATAAATTTATTTTTAAAAAATATATATTTTATTGATTTTTTTACAAAGAGAAAGGGAAAGGGTTAGAGTTAGAAACATCGATGAGAGAGAAATATCCATCAGCTGCCTCCTGCACACCCCTACTGGGGATGTGCCTGCATCCAAGGTACATGCCCTTGACCAAAATTGAACCTGGGACCTTTCAGTCTGCAGGCAGATGCTCTATCCACTGAGCCAAACCGGTTTCAGCACATGTAGTAAATTTCTAATCACCATTTAAAAACTCACATGCATGATTTTATCATACATACATTAGAAGGTATTTTCTCTTTGTTCCAGGAATGTGGAGGCTACAGAGTAGAACCGAGCATTTTCTGTCTTCCTAGGGGCTCACACTGCAGTGGGTGAGATAGGTAAGACAAAGAAAAGCAGGGCCAAGAGCATGGATATTTTTAATGTAGGTTTAATTATGGCTCAGATATTGTCCGATCAACAGCTCATGGGGTAACTGCTAGTGAAAGGACAGTTTGTTACACTTCCCAAGAGGAGAAGGCATGTCACTAGACAGGGCTACATGAGAGGCCACCAGGGTTGGTCAGGAAACAGAAGCAGTGGGAGAAAACCATGGACAAAAGCCTTGACTGTTGGTTCTGTGGAAAAGGAACCCAGGAGGCAGGGTAAGCAGGTTCGGATTTGTTAGTCTGGATCGTTTCAGCAGCCTCTGGAACACAGGAGCTGTCCTGAGTTCTCTGGTACCTGAACGTGGGGTGACTGAGGCAGGGCAATACTGGCTTGCAGTGTAAGAGTCAGAGGAGATGTGAAGTCGGAGGTGAGCAATGGGGTATGGAGTTTGGCTTGTCTGGTTTTCATATGAAAGGCACAGTCAGAGGTGAATATTTTGCTCTTAGTATTGACTAGCCCTGAGAATCAGTTTTCTCATGTCAGTCAGACCCCAGATGTGCAAACAGAATAAAAAGGCATGTTTAACACAGCGGACAAGAAACCACAGGCATGCAGAGAGACAGTCCTTAATTCTGGGTGGAATGAATTTCTTATGAGTGAAGTACAGAATCAGAACTTGGTTTCAGGCATCATTATGTCACTGAAAGGCTGTGAGTCCTTGACAAGTCACTTTATCTCTCTGAGATTCCGTTTCCCAACATAAAAATGAGGGCGATTGATCATTGTTTTGGTCACTGAACCCTCACAGTCCAACAAAAGCCATTAGGGAGGACTTAGTAGGGCCAGCCAAAAAGATTGGACTTCTAAGCTTTACCCCAGGCGTGATCACAACAGCAGTGCCTTGAACATTTTATATGCTGGAGCTCAGTGTTGGCTAAGAATGAGTGCATGCATACACCTTCTCCCCAATACAGAACTAAGTCTGTATTGTGTATTGAGAGAGAGAGAGAGAGAGAAAGAGAGAGAAGGGTTTTTTTTTTTTTTCTCCTTTCAAATTTTCCTTCCATTATTGCTTAGGAAAATATCCTGAGACTCTGGATGGTACATGAGAGGATATCCTAGGCTGGAGCAGATGGTCAGAAGTAAGCAAAATCCTCTCTGATAGCTGCAGTTTATCCAAGTGCGTCCTTTGAGTAAACCAATCGCATGCTGCAATTTACTACACTGCAGAGAACTCTCAGGGCTTCTCCGGACATCTGTCTCTCATTATAGCTCCTCGGCCCTGCCCTTCTGCAGCATTCATACATTTCAGCCACCAGTAAACCCTAGATTATGAATGTATGCATTGCAGCGTAATAATGGTCTGGCCCAGCATGGATAGACTACAGGACTGGATCACTAAGCCCAAATTGATGGCCTATTTTTTTTTTTCTCCTGCAACATCTCAGAAACCTCTCCCCATTCCTATTCTTGGTTCTCTAGTTCATAGGTCATTTCCTTTCATCTGGTCTATTTCAGATGTTCTGCCCACCTCCATTCTCTCTCTCCTCCAAATCATCTTGGACTTACTAATTATGTAATACTCTCTTATTGATATTCTATTCCTGGCGCCCCACCTACATCACTGTAAATTTGACGGGGCCTAGATGTTTCATGTGGTGATTTTATTAGACCTGATTAAGCCTTACCAACTTATGCATGAGTTACACTCCTACTCCCCTTTCTCTTTTACTTATCCAAGTATCAGTTATCCTCTTTTGTGCAAGTTTCCCCATAAAACCCTTCCTCTTAGTAAAAAGCAACTTGTCCTATAGAATTTAATTTGTAGTCTAGTTATTTGTTTACATAACATCTGATCCTCTCTGGAAATAAGAGTTTCATACTGTTGTATTGTTTAGTTCAGAGTTGGGCTTATGATGAAATTCCATTAAAATTTAATACAATTTGGGAATCATTGCAATTTTTCCATTTCAGAGATATATTGCTATCTTTCTTATTGATTTCTCTATGACATTTTTAACCATGCCAACTATGGTTAGATAGCTACTGAAAAGCCAACTTCTCCAAACTACACTCTTTCCCTACCAACATATGGCAGGGAGAAGAATATTAATCCACTTTCTCCTCCATTACTTTCTTAACTCATTTCTCATTAGGCTTTTTATCGACAACAAACTTTGAAATGGTATGATCATCAATCATTTTCATGTTGCTAGGTCAGATGGTCACTTCTTATTTGATGTCTCAGAAATGTTCAATACAACTGGCCATTTTCTTTTAACCACTTCTTTATTTCTCTTGGCTTCTTACAAAACACTCTCTCCTGGTTCTCATCCCACCTCACCAGCTTCTCTCTCTCTCTCTCAGTTACCTTTGTTGGTCTTTCTCAAACTGATACTTAATTGTTGGTGTGGTAAAGGATCAAATCCAGATGTCTTCTCTGACCTCTTTCCCAAGGTGAGTTTGTCCAGTCATATAATCCCATAGCTGTAATTACCATCTCAGTTACAGAGAAACACCATCTTTTTATCTCTGGTCCTTCCTTGCACACCACATTCATATATAAAATAGCTTTCTGAATCTCTTCCCTGAATATAACATACCAGGGAGTATCAAAAACAGGAATTTGAACCTTTGCCTACTTTACCACCTGCTCTTACCCTAGTCATCCTCATTTCAGTATGTGGTCCTCTGACCCTAAAATCTACAGGTCATCCTTGATTTGTTGTCCTTTGAACTTCATCATTCTTTAAGCTCTGTCAACTCAGTACTCAAACTATTATCCCAAATTTATTCACTTTTGTTTTCCATCTCCACCATTGATGCCCTAGTCCATCTTTATTTCTTGGGATTATTCTAATATTTTCACTGCTTACACTCCTGTTCCATAAAAATTCAGCCTCCATATGGGAGCCAGTGTGACTTAAAAATACACACACACACACACACACACACACACACACACACCAGTTTATATAACTTACCTAAATTATTCCAATTATTTCTACTATAATTAGAATAAAATCTAAACTGTTTACTCACCATGATATGCAAACAGAGTATGAGGCCCTTTAAAGATTCAACTCTGATTATATTTTCAGCATCTTTTATCATTTTTGCATCCTCATTCATTGTGTTCCATCCTCACTATGTGTACCTCAAATGTCCAATGTCTTGGTAGTTCTGTGGCCTGGGTGTTAACTCATTCCTCTCATTAGAATCCTTTCCCCTCAGGTATTTTATGGTTATTCTTTTCTGTTTATATGTATGTATGTATATATATATATATATATATATATATATATATATATATACAATGGCATCCACAAGACCAAATCTTAAGTATATCATATCATTTTATTTTTTTCTTCTCAACATTTATCCCTATCTTAAATTATTTACTTGATTATTGCTTATTTTTCATTTCACCTTACTTCTCAATTCATTACTGGATTTTTCATAAAATCCAGACATTATGAGTGTCACTTTACTTATTATAGACACTCATTTATTATTTGTTTAGCAAGTAAATAGTTAAGGACGTCATTCATAGACTCCTAGCTCTTCCATTCCTACCATTGCGACCCTGGGGAAATCACTTTGACTTTGTGAGACTTTGTTTGCTTATCTATAAAATGAGTATTACATTGTTATTGTGACAGTTAAATGGGAGCGTGCTGCTGAAATCCTTAATATGGTACCCCGAATATAGAAAGTGCTCAATAATAAACGTTTACTTTATTATTATAATTACTGCCATTGTTATGTTATCATTATTACCTAAGCACCTGACATCCTCAGCACTATTTTCACTCCTTTGAGTTCAGGCTTATACTTAAAGATGAGAATATTACTTGCACAAGGTGATAAAACCATTGTCAATCATCTTTTTTAATTTTTTTGAAAGGCTTTTATCTGTGAGTGGAAGAAGCCTAAGCTCTGAGGGAGTAAGGCGCTTAGCCCAGGCACATCAAGCCATGTGGGACTGTGCTCACCTATTCCCCTTCATGCCACTTACTGTGTCTGGCAATTTGGCTGGACCTTCTGCTGTTCTTTCTGGGTTTATTCATGAGTCTGTGGTCAGTGCTGATTAGATGCACATCTTTGTCTCCAGGACTTGACTGGTTCATAGTTGGGTATATATATAAGGGACATTTGGGTTCCATGCCTCTCATTCTGCCATAGGTTGGGCTAGGTTTATTGACATGATGGTAGCAAGTTGGAAGAGTAACAAGAACAGAAGATATATAGATATACACACACACACACACACACACACACACACACACACACACACATATATATGTATGTATATAACTTATAAAAGAGTAATATGCAAATTGGCCAGCACTCAACTCAATATGGCTATCTCCATATGGTCAAAGATGGCTGCTCCCATGTGGACACAAGTTGGCCACCACAAGATGGCCAGTAGGGGAGGGCAGTTGAGAGGGACCAGGCCTGCAAGGGAGGGCAGTTAAGGGTGACCAGACCTGCAGGGGAGGGATTAAGGGCAAACAGGCTGGCAGAAGAGCAGTTAGGCCTCAATCAGGCTGGCAGGGGAGTGGTTAGGAGGTAATCAGGCTGGCAGGCAGAAGCAGTTAGGGGCAATCAGGAAGGCAAGCAGGCAAGCAGTTGGGAGCCAGCAGTCCTAGATTGTGAGAGGGATGTCTGACTGCCCATTTAGTCCCAATCCTACCTGGACTTGCCTGATCAAGGCCAGGGATTGTCAATCATTAGCCTAAGTACATGCCGTGCCATGCCCTGACTGGAATCAAACCTGGTACCCTTTAATCTGCAGGCTGACATTCTATCCCCTGATCCAAACTGGGGAGTATAAATATTTTAATTCCTAAGCTTCTAACTATCATACAATCTCTTCCTCTGCATTCTGTTGGTCAAAACCAGCCACAAAGTCAGCCCAGATTCAAAGAATAGGGAACTCTGCTTTACTTCTGAAAGGAAGTTGGTCCAAAGTATTGTGGTTATTTTTGCAGCCAACTAAAATCATATTGCCTGAGGACAGTATGATAGATGTTAGCAAATACAGCAATCAGTTCCGAACAATTGGGAATCAGCTTCCTCTGTATCCCAAGTAATGTTAGATAGCTCACACCCTATCCACTACATCTTCTCAGTGGAAGGCCTTCCATATAGCTTTGGAATAAATGCCTTTCCCTTTTTATATTTTGCTTTACTTGCTTGTTTTCTTCTTCTTTTTTTAACCTAGTGACTATGGTTCTTATTTTCTTTGGTCTTTTATTCTATTAGAGATTTAAAATCTGTCATATTTTATTATCCCATCTATTATGATACTTTCACCTGTCCTAATTTATTCCTCCAGGACTCAACTAGAGAATCATTTATTAACTAATAATTAAATCATTTAACTCTATTGTTGGCTAATGATGATTTACTGTCTTGGGTCATATTGGCAATTTTGTTTTGGGGCATCAATTTCAAAGTGTGCAAAAGAATGGAATTTTGTGCACAGTGACTAGGTTATGGTGGGGGTAGGGAGGATGTGGGACAAACTTTTAACTTGGGAATTCAATGACACTTTATTTCTGTGCATAAGGTTAATTCTGTTAACAGTTGTGGTGACGGTGTTAAGACTGTGAAGCTGCAATGGCACATGTTACTAAAAGCTTTGGTCATCTTACTAAAGAGCCATAGGGTATACCCAGCGCTCCCTATATAAATCACATGCTTATGTAGCTCCAGAATCTCTGGTGGATTTAGTTCCCAAATTAGCCAAACTGATGATTTGGTATCCTATAGATCAATTATCTAAACAATCAACAAAACAGATTGAAATGACTAGGGCTTGGGGTGTCATATGAAGAGACCGACTGAGCTAAGAAATGCTAGGTTGACAGGTTGGAACTATCTGGCTGGTTGCCTGAAGCAGATGGGGACCCCACTGGTGTATGGCCTTCTTCCCAAAAGCGATAGTGCATGAAGTGGCTGTGGACAGGGGCCTCTTTTCCAGAGATATAGTCAGTGTCAGTTGGCTGACTTTACCCAGCCAAAGCAGCATTCCATGCAAGCACAAGCTGTACCCCTAGAGGGGTCAGTAGAAGGCCTCCTAAGGAAGTGGATCGCTATCTTCATGTGAATATAGCAGACAGAGTTCTTTCACATTCATTGTCTTATTATAATGAAGTATTGTTTTGTTTTATCAACACATCACAAATAGAAAAATTGATGAGAGTTTACTGATTTGCCCAAGGTCACTCAGAAAATAGCTAAGCTAGGTTTATCTAACATGTAGATATCCTGAGTCTGAGATATTCTCTCCAATGCAGTGATGAGGGTGGTTAGCTATATAGTAGTGACAGTAATGCATATGTGGTGAATGCAATCCTTAATATCCAACATGAAAACCCTACAGAGAGGATTATCAGAGAAGACACTAAGACAGTAAGTAGTCCACAGTCATTTGAAGTGAGGATTATATTAAATATATTCTATTTCTAGAATAAAATATTTTCCCACTTTGATCATTATAACAATCAAGAAGTGAGGAAGAACAAGTTACAGTCAGCCATGTATATAATCTAAGCAGATATGTCCAAAATGAAGGGGGGAGGGTACTCTTTCTGGTTGCCTAAAATATTTTTTGTCCCATGAAACAGGATAAAATCTCTATGTTTGGTAGATTAAATATAGCCAAAACTTACTTGGCATGCTTTCCTTAAGAACTGGAGTTCATTCTCTCTTCCATTTTATCTGTGCTGCCCTGTGACTACTTGGCATAAAAGTGAGGAAGAAGTGATGTTATACTAATTATAGGCATACTCTGTTAGAGGGTAGGACATGTTTGTTTCTTCCCTCTTAGAACACTTTTTCTTGGCATGCTTTCTCTTGGAACCCAGCTGCTATGGTATGAGAAGCTCAGGCCACAGAGATTAGACTGGCCATGTATTGCCACAACAGCTCAACCAAGCTCCTAGCAAACTCTACCGTTGACTCTTACACATTTTATGAATGGTGTGGGTTGAAGTTTATTTCTTTCCTTGAGTCTGGCTAACTTTGTGAGTGTTCATTTACTAGGATGTGGCAGAAGTGGTGCTATGCCACTTAATGCTTAACATTTAAGATGAGTGGTAACTTCACTCCCTTTCCTTTGGAACATGTGTCCAGGAAGCAGATTTCATGACTTTATGTTCAGCTACCTCAACTTTTTATTAACGAAATGCTTTGCAGTTGAAGAAATCGTAACGAATCATATGTGCTTTATACTAATTTTTTTCAGAAACTTACCAACAAAACTGTGCATAATCACTACATATAAGTCAACACATAAACACACACACACAAAGGCATAATTGTACACACCTTATACAACTTTTTCTGAATTATGAGAGAGTGACTAAAGAGTCCTTTTTCAAACTGAAGAAGTTGAGGAAAATTTAGCCCATCAATAACTCAAAACTTAAATGGAAAAAAAAATCATATTTCAGAGTTGACAGCTGACTGGAACTCCATGAGGGATTGTCTCCTCCTAAGCCCCAAGATGGAAAAGAAGGGAAAAAGAAATATAAATTGTATGAGCTCAGAAAAAAATTGCTTCTGAATTGTGGTTGTTAACTCCATTATGTGTGTGATAACTCATATCTATGTTCAACCAGGCTTTCCTAGTTCCAAATAATCTTAGCATGTTAAACAAAAGCTTATCCCCACGCCTTGTAAATTTCCAGACACTTGAGTTCAGATTCCCTTGAAGAAGTTCTTGACTCACCTAATCCTATTGGAAATGCTTCTTATTTTAAATACCAATGATACATGCATATGTGTGAACTTTGCTTATTTTTAATAACAATAAATCATAATAATGCTTTTCAAGGGATTGCTATATGTTAGGGACCATTGACATGTATTAGTTAACTTGCCCAGAAGGCTTTACAGAATCTGCTGAGGTCTTTATTGCAAACACATAAACGCATTGTGGTTTGCCTTCTCCTTTTTCCCTATCCTGCTGATTAAAGGTATTACTAAATTTTCTTTGCCTGTTTCCTCATCTGTTAAAACTATAATATTTAGAGGAAGATTAAATGAGTTAATATATGTAAAAGTATTCTTCAACACCTGGATTCTCAGAAAATGATTATTATTGTAACCCTTATTGAAATTTCCTTGGATAATTCTTAACTTCCAAAATTATTTACATTAATTATCTCATTTAATCCTGCCATAATACTTTGAGGTAGAGATGAATATTTTTGTGGCATAAATAACATCCTCTTGTATAGAGTATGTATTAGTTTCCTATAGTTTCTGTAACAAATCACCACACATTTGGTGACTTAAAAGAAGATAAATTTATTTTTTCACATTTTTGGAGATCAGAAGTCTGAAATCAGTTTCGTTAAATGGAAATCAAGGTATTATGAGGGCTTAGTGGATAATATGGAGGCTCTAAGGGGAAATCTATTGATTGCTTCTGTTAGCTTCTGGTGGCCTCTGATTTTACCAGCTGGTCAGGCTGTGCTGCAGGATAGACAATAACATGAATGTGGACAAGGTCAAAAGTACCATCCAGGAAAGAGACCAATTCGTGGCTGAGAATAGATAACACACACACACACCAGATGCAAGAAGAAAAAGAGGGAGGGAGAGAGAAAACAGAAGGTCTATCCCTTGCCCTCTCTTGGTAGCTCATGGGTAGTGGATCCTATATGTCTTTTTTCCAGATGCAGTAGAAGGATCTCTACCCTTCTCCTGAAATCCTGAAAAAAAGAAAGCTGGTGCATACCTGAGGGGCACTTACATACATAGCTAAGCAGTTCTGAGAGAAGTTTCCATATTCCCACACAGAGGTAAAAGGATTGTCTTTGCTCTGAGCTCCCTGTATGAAGTGTGATTTGTGAGCTCACCAAACCATCCTATACAGAGCACCAGTTCTTGGGAAACCTGGGGACCCTTCCTCAAACTTGGGGATCTTTGACTTGTGGCCACATTATTCCAGTATCTTCCTCCTGATTGCATCCTCTTCTTTTGTTAGAATCACATCTTTGTACTATCTGATTTTAGAGCTTAGGGGATAATCTGGCATACTCTCCCTATGTCCATTTCTTGTTTTGTAGCAAAGACTCCTTTTCGTTATGAGGGAAAGCTGATAGGTTCCAGGGATTAGGGAACTGATATCTTTGGGTAGCTGTTTTTCAGTTTACTACAGACTAGAACCATCCTTGGGAGACAATGCTTCAGTCATAGCTACATCCTCTGATCCCCTTACATCAAGGCATGATCTGTGACCAGTTATTGTCAATGGAGTGTGGGAAAAAGACTCTGTAGAAGAAGGACAATTTCCTTCATGTTCTTTACCCTGTTAGACTGGGTGGTTACAAATGATTATCAGACCCTTGAGGGTGGTGGAGCCATGAGCTCTAGGGATCCTGGGTTACTGAATCAGTATATGGAAAAGAGGTGTCTGATGATCAGAAATAAAATGCACAATGTGTTATATAAATGAGAGCAAAATTTGTGTCTTGAAGTCATTGACTATTTCTTTTTATTCATTTTAATTGAGTTTATTGAGGTGACATTGGTTAATAAAATTTGATGGGTTTCAGGTATACCATTCTATAATATATCATCTATATATATTATACTAGAGGCCTGGTGCATGAAATTCGTGCATAACCAAGCCTGTACCCTCTCTAATCCGAGACCTCTTGGGGAATGTCTGACTATTGGATGTCTGACAGTCAGATATCCCTCTCAAAATCCTGGACCATTGGCTCCTAACCTGCTTGCCTGCCTGCCTGGTCATTCATAACTGCCCCTTTCTGTCAGCCTGATCACCCCTCACTACCTCTGTGTGCCAGCCTAATCACCCCAAACTGACTAATCACCCCTGACAACCTGGTTGCCTCCAATTCCCCCCTCCACCACAGTCTGGTCGCCTCTCGTGCCCTCCCCCCCACTGGCCTGGTTATCCCATGTAGCCTGTTTGTTCAGTCACTAACCCCACTGCTTGCCTGGTCGTAGGCAGCCATATTGTGAGGGTATGAGGGTTAATTTGCATATCACCTCTTTATTATGTAGGATTGTATGTTTACCATCTCAATTCAAGTCTCCTTCCATCACTATTTATCCCCTCATACCATTTTCTATCTCCCTTCATCCCATTTTACTTCTACAAATCACCATACTCTGTACCTATGAGGGTTTCTCTTTATTGCTTAATTCCTTACCTTTCAACTTAGTGTCCCCCAAACTTTCCCCCCTCTGACAGCTGTCAGTCTGTTCTCTATTAGTCCCTTTTTTGTTTGTTTATTTTGTTCATTGAATTCCAAATATGAGTGAAATCATATAGTACTTGCCTTTCTCTAAGTGACCTATCATATCTTATAAAAGAGCAATATGCAAATTGACTATACCTTCACACCCACCAGCCAATCACAGTAAGTATGCAAATTAATCCAACCAAGATAGCTAAGACCTCAGAGAAAGCAGGGCGGAGGCTTGGGTTGCCCCTGGCGATGGAGGAAGCCAAGCTTTCTGCACACCCCAGCTGGCCCAGAGTTTTGCTTAAGGCAACAAAGTTTCAATTGTAGAAGATAAATAAATCCCAGATACCAGAGCCTCCACTTGGGTTGCCAGAGGGTGTGGCCAGCCTGCAAACCACCACAGGCCCCTTGCTCAGGCCACCCCACACCCCAAGGGAACACCCACCCTGATCCAGAACACCCTTCAGGGCAAACCAACTGGCCCCTACCTGTGCACCAGGCCTCTATCCTATCTAATAAAAGAGTAATATGCAGATTGATCATCACTTCAACACACAAGATGAGTTCCCCATGTTGTCAAAAGATCCTCCCCCCACATGGACACAAGATGGCCAGCAGGGGAGGGCAGTTGGCAGGGACCAGGCCTGCAAGGGAGGGAAGTTGGGAGGGACCAGGCCTGCAAGTGAGGGCATCTAGGGATGACACAGAGGAGCAGTTAAGCATCAATCAGGCTGGCAGGGGAGTGGTTAGAGGGTGATTAGGCTGGCAGGCAGAAGTGGCTAGGGGCAATCAGGAAGGCAGGCAGGTGAGCATTTGGGAGCCAGCAGTCCTGGATTCGAGAGGAATGTCCAACTGCCTGATCAGGCCTAGCAGGGCAGTTGGACATTCCTCAGGGGGTCGCAGATTAAAGAGGGAGCAGGCTGGGCTGAAAGACACCCCCCTCCCATGCATGAATTTCATGTACCGGGCCTCTAGTTTCTTATAACAGTTGATCCTATCCTAATTTTAGCTATGAAGGAACTGAACCCCAGAAAGGGGTTAGAGAGCATTCTCATGTCTTCACAATTAATAGCTGGCAGTGCTGACATTTGAACCAGAGAAGCCATATTCACATTCATTAACCACAGTAATGTCCTTTGTTTTATCCATTATATCAGAAATTTTCTAGTTAATAACCATTGTGAAAGAGCGTTTACTTATGGGTTTCAGGTCAACACTTCAGACCACAACCCTGTCCACTGAATTTCATGGGCAGATCACACTAAAGTAGCAAGTCATGATAGATATCACACACACATAGATAGACACACACACACACATACACACACACACACAAAATATCATACACACATACCACAAGACCATGAGTTTTCTCCCATATGGCCAAAGAAATAATGCATATTACATTGTTATATTTAAATCCAAGACTGACCTTGGTTTGTCACTTGAGTTTTAATCTCACTCTCAGCTAAATTCCCCACCAGCATCCTTGCTTAAGCATGTATCCCTGCTGTTGCTTTGCACTGACTCTGGACCCTGTCAGCCTGACTTTCTTTCACTTTTGGATGACCTTCTCTGACATGACTTCTGGCCCTGCTGACTTACAGAATGTGCCAGATCACTCTCTCTTATTCAACTTTCAAGTCTGGCTCCTTACACTTGCCTCAGTCTGTTGGTTGTGGAAGATCTGAAACATGTGTGTGCATAAAACCCTGCCTTAAAAATACTGAATTAAAGTGACTAGGGGAAATTTGGAGGAGAGACTAGAAATTTAGTGTCCAGTGTTAATTGAAAAAAAAAAACAACTCATACTATATCTTTTAGACATGAACTAAGCATGAGCTGCACACTTTGAGTCTTGAAAGAAGGTAGATATTTAAATATGTCCTGAGATATAACACCCATTGTCACTACTTATAATAGGCTTCAGTGAGTTCGCCTAATCAATGCTTGCAGTTTATCTTTCCCAAATATTTACAGATGTTCCCTCCCAGGGAAGTCAAGGTGAGTGTTCTTTGCTATTAGGATATGCTGCCCATACCCGAATTTGGCAATGAAAATCTCTGCCCCCTCGTTGCCCATTAGCTTTCATAATCTTTGGGAAATAGGGACATATGCATGCCACTAAGAGAAAAATAACATTCTCAGAAGAACTTTAAAACAAGGGCACTCAGAGTAGAGAATAAAGAAAGAAAAAAAAAGAGCCCAAACTCATAAAATAATCTCAATAATTTGTTCTCCAGTTGATTCTTCAATTCTAAGCGTACTCTAGGCATTGATTAAAAAAAACATTTTAAAAGTAATATACTGACATCAATAAAGGTAGTTATTTTTATATTAAATGAAAATCATACCACTACTCAAGGCAACAGCTGTGTTCACTTTTAGCTAAATTGATTCTCAGCCAATGCTATAAATGTATCAGTCCTAAGAAAACTTTAGAATTAAAAAATAGGTCAACCGTCATCCATAATTCCCTAATGCATAATCACTTGCCTATCATCCCCTTTAATTCATAGTCACACTCACCATGAGATTGGTTCTTCATTTATTAGGAAGTACACGAGAGAGAGGACTGCTAGACATGAATCTAGTTAATGTCTTCCAAGCTTGGCTATTTTTCAACTTGTTTTATGACCTTGGATAAATACCTCTCACTCTCTTTCCTTAGTGATTGCTAAGAATCCTTATAACTATAAAATAGTAAAACAAAGCAGTGAGCACACACATGCATAAATCCTGGGATCTATCTCTGAGTGGAATGTATTAATCAGGACATGATCACACATCATGGAGGCTGTGGAGTGACAATGAAGAGGATTCAAAACAGACCCAGACAAGAGAAATATTTTCAAGTCCCAGTCTTCTGTGCTTACTTGCTAACTGGCTTCCCCTCCTCCCAGCTCTGGTCTTGTATTTATACCTTCTGATTTATATATGGACAGATCCCTTCCTGGGATATCATAGTCTCAGGACTGTACCCCTGAGTATCCAGGACTCTATTTAGTTTGCATAACTGATGCTATTTAAGCTAAAATCTATCTGTGGTTTTCCATTCCCATTTTGGTGCTCACAGAACAAAAGAGCACAATCTGGCCACTTAGTGCAAGGAAAGTACTTGCCCTGGGTCTTCTGGTGACAGCACCTTTGTGTGTCTGCTGAGCCTTTTGGCTGATGCTATGAGGTGAAGGGTAAGGGAATAGACAAGTCTGGTTTGACTTATCTATATTTGTTCGAAGGTGGGAGAGGAACTAACTTAATCTCCATAACCTATCCTGGATATGGGAGATAATGACGCCACTTTCGGTTCCTGGGATCGGACCAAACAGTGAACAAACATTGTTTAGAGCCAGTCTTTCATTAGAACTAAGTCACTAGGCTGATGGAATATTGCTTTTTGGAGATAAATTATGCTTTTAATTTTGCAAATGCATCTGAAGCTGCAAAGGCACACACATCTAGAAGTAAAATTAAGAGCCAGGCCTTAGATTAGAAGCATCCTGATTTGCATTCTGCTGAGCAGGACCAATGGGCAGGGAGTGGCCCGAGCCCTCATTTCTGGTATTTAACACTCAATGTCTCAGAGACTCTGCTGTGGTGTTTTATTTCCCAAAGTCTCAATACAAACATATTTATTTGCCTTTAACTTAAAAATATATTCTAATCGATAATATAAAGAAATGTTGTTCCAGAGCTTTTGACTCTGCAAATGCATGTGGGTAATAGGAAACAGGGCTGTGGGGAGATTTTAGTGGCAGTACATTTCTCCCAGATTGTGTACTTGATTTTCTTGAAGGTTCATGACCAGCGGAAAATAAAGTGTCAACTTAATTTTTTTCTTTATTTTTTGGTTACTATTAAAAGTAACCAATTTAAAAGGGCTAAGAACTGCCTTGGCATGAATGGAAATGGATAGAAATCTATGGTCTTTCTGTCTGGCTCCCCTAACTCTTCCCCCTTTTTAAAAAAATATTTTTTCATTGATTTCAGAGAGGAAGGGAGAGGGAGAGAGAGATGGAAACAACAATGACGAGGGAGAATCATTGATCGGCTGTTTCTTATAAACCTCCCCGCCACTCCACTGGGGATCGAGCGGACAACCAAGGCATGTGCCCTTGACTGGAATCAAACCCAGAATCTTTCAGTCTGCAGGCCGATGCTCTCTCCACTGACCAAAACTGTCCAGGGCTACTTCCTGCTTTTTGAATGAAAGGCAAGATGAAAAATGAAAATAATAAATGTACTTACCTATACGCACTCATATATTTATGCATAAATTAAACACCTTTGCACAGATATATATACACACATGCATACAAGCACAACCATATATTCACACACATAAGGATATGTACTATATCTACAGTCTTGTGAGTAACCCTGGGCACCACACCCACATAAACCCTTAGGTATGTATCGATAGATATTATACTTATAAGCCATAAAACATTGCATTAAAATGTCCCAGTCAAGTCCAGAATGTCCATTGGTTGTAATTCTAAGCTGAACTCATTTATTCTTACTGTAGTATTAATTATAAAGCCAACCTCTTCTCACTTGCTTCTGTTCCTTTTCCCTGGGATTGATATACATCATTTGCCATCCAAATTCAAGTGGGCATGGGACTGTTGTCAGGAATCCGTTTTTAATTAACAGAAATATTCTGTGGTAGGAAAATGTCTCCAGATACTTGATGAAAGTCAGTTAGACACTGTCTAGAAAATCACAAGTCATTGCTGTGTCAAAGAAGTCTTTCGCAGGATAGCAGAGAGCTCAGCTCTGCCTCTGGGTTTTTAATTGAATAAAACAAATGATGATGAAACTCTCTCTCGATGTGTTCAGATCTTTTTTGATGGTGATTTAAAATGATCCTGATCCTTTGCTGGCCTGGCACCCTTTGATTTTGCCTCTTGCTGGATTGCATTAAGGCAATTTGTGATTTTATGGTGTTTTGAAATGAAAGGATTGTAGGAGAAGAAATTGGAAAGTTTGTTCTTATTATAAAAATTGACCTTATTCATTTCTATCATCTGTCAAGTTCATTTATTCAGTGAATGCTTATTAGTACCTATTCTTGCTAGGCACTTCACAGTGAGACCCTGGAGATACAACATACGCACAATAGTTTTAGCTTCTGCCCTCATATGCTATACAATCTAGGGGAGGAATAAAATGAATTGAATAATCACAGAAGTATATGTAATATTACACCAGAAATAAGTGTATCGAAAGAACCTTAATCTAAAGGAATTTGATTAATCTGAGGTATTAAAATGATTTTTCTTGAGCAAGTACATTAAAACTAAAATCTGAAGAATAGTTAGGGAATGAGGTGATCTCAAAATAGAGAACATAGACATTTGCTCATAAAGACTTATTTTAATTGGATATTACATTTATTTTTATTTTATGCTTCTATCACATGCCCCCTACCGGAGTATAAGCACCGTGCGATCAGGGACTTTGTTTTGTTTCCTGTTTACCCCCGACAGAGTTTAGCATAGTACACATTGGATGTTGTATAATGATGATTGTAAGCATGAATTCTTGTCAATACTTGTAACAACCGTAAGACATTGGTACGATTATACTTTCTATCTCAGCATTAAAAAATGTCGAGTTGGATGGATAAGTGACTCTCCCAAAGGCAAGAGGGTAAATTCAGGTTCATTGGACTCTTAACTACTCTGTTCTCCTGTTTTTGAAATTATAGTCTTAATAAGATAAAACATGTAAATGACAGACATTTCCAGCAGTAGGAAAGTGGTCAAGCAAAGTATGATGTAATGATATAGTATAGTATACCAAAGGTATAATATCACATAGCAACTAAATATAATTACATACTTTATTAATTACACACCAAATGAACATCATATATATGCACATGTTATATAAAATAATTTATTGTTCTAGAGTTATTTATTAGTGCATCATACCTGCATGGATCCTGCTAATTATAATGAAGTATATGATGATAATTGCGACATGAATCTTATCCTCAGATTTCTTATCATCCACTTACAATCACACTATAGGATGTAGAATTAAAACTTTACTTTATTACCTACTAGTGACAGAACTTTGAGCAAGTTAGTAAATGTCTTGAGACTTAGCTTTTTTTCTTCATTAAATATATGGGGACAATAACTTATCTCTTTAGAATTTTATGAGCTTTGGAGATAAAGTTTGTAAAGTATATGGTGTATGGTTAATGATGGTTGCTTGATGAATGCCTTTGATGATGATGATGACAATAATGATGAAAATGGTGATAAAAGTAACACTGATGATGAATTAGGGGGCGGGGGATACCCGAAATTAGCAATAATAAGGTAAACGGGAACTTTATGACTGCCTTACAAGAAGCTTATATGTTTCACCAGGGAAATTCAAAAGAGAAAGTTATATGTTTATAATAATAAGGAAAATGGTATGCTAATTGAGAAAATGAGAGCATAAAATAATAAATGCATGCTCTGGTTACAAATATATAAAAGCATTGAAATATGTAAAAAAGAATCTAAAGTTAGTTGAAGTAAATTCTATATATTTTATTGTAACTTCAGTGCATAATAGAACACACACACACACAGACACACTCACACACACACATACTCACTCATCCAGTGTTTTTCTCCTTTATGTCAAGGAGGCCTTTTAATCACATTGACCTTGGCCCTAGAACCAAGAACTCATTATCAGTGAAGGCTCCCTTGGGACCTATAACCAATGAGTGTATGGCTTTGGCCCAATTTCGAATGGACACCTGTCCCAATGACAAATACCCCTCTAACAATGGTCATATCAGGATCCCTTGGCTGTTAGATCATGATCAAGGCAAAGAGAATTAGTGAAACTCCTATATTCTCTTACAAAGCCGAGACCATCTTTGCGGTCTGCAGTTTTCCACTTCTATCTATTGGCCTCAGAATATGTTCATGCCTTGAGGACAGATGGAACTTGGAAAAGGTTTCAGAAGTTCCAAGATGGCAGAAAGAAATTATGGCAATGGGAAAAGTTTGGTGTGCAGGGTTGAAATGCCTCTAATTTCTTGAAGCTCCTCTGTTAGAAAAAGATAGAGCCAACTTCCCTTTGTATTTGGGTTGGCCTGTGACTCACTACCACTAATATAAAGTGGCAGGTGTGTGATTGTGCTGGGTCCATAACTTAGGCCTCAAGATACTTGCAATCACTGTTTTCACTTTTGGAAGCTTCTCTGAGGCTGTGATGCAAGACAGATTAGCGTACTAAAGACTGAGAGGCCATGAGGAACAGAACCAGAGGGACCGAGCTGAGACCTTATACCAACTGCTAGGAATGTGTGACCATCTTGGACCTCTCAACCCAAATGAATATGACTCATGACTAAACCAGACGAAACCAGTACAGCAAACACTTTTGAGTCATGAGAATTAAATTACTGTTGTGTTAAGTCACTATGTCAAATAGTTTGTTTCAAAGAAATAGATCAGTGAATAGATCAAGGGAATTCATAAGTGCCTTTCTGTTTTTCTCTCTACCAAGCAATATCGATGAAAAGATGGGGGTTGGTGGCATCTTTAAATATGATATCATGATGAGGAAATGACCAATGTTTATGGGCTTCACAATTAAAACAGATTTATTCTTTTAATAGCTATATGGGAAGGTGGCCAACACTTGCATATCCTCTGGACTCTGAGCTCTGTTCATCTTGTTTGCTTTCTTCTTCCTCACCCCAACCCTCCTCAGCAATTCTCTCTCCCATTGACGATAGCACTGCAGAATTGTCCTCTATTTTACAGAGTAATTCACTCTCCTGTTTATTCTCATTCATTCATTCATACTCTCACTCATCAGTATTTATTGATTACTTACTTTCATTTTGTAATCCTCACCTAAGGAGGGAGATATATATATATATATATATATATATATACATATATATATATATATATATATATATATATATATATTT
>PVJN01019887.1:0-36746 GCA_004026805.1 Lasiurus borealis
CACGCACCCGCACGCACCAGGCAGGCAGACCCAGGCCACAACTTACCTGCTCCTGCTCTCCTCCCGCTGCAAAGTCAAGGCTCACTTCAGCTTTTTTCCAACACCCCCCACTTCCAAAAAAGAAAAAAAAATCAATTGTCCTTCCTCCTTCTTTTTTTTTTTCTTTCTTTTTTTTTAAAAAAAGGGTTTTGGCTCTGTCCTCCTCCTCCTCCTCCTCCTCCTCCTTCTCGGGAGGGGATCGGGATCAGCTCTGCCTCCCAACTGCAGGCCAGTCACTCTGGGCGATTTATTTTGTCGTACATCATCGGATCACCGTGAATTAGCAACAGCAAGAAGATGTAGGAGAGGGAGAAAAGAGAGAAAGAGAGAGGAGAGAGGAGGAGAGAGGGGGAGAGGAGAGAGAGGAGAGAGGAGAGAGGAGAGGAGAGAGAGGGTGCAGAGCTTTCTGCAAGAGAAGAAGAAGAAAAAATGTACGTGTGACAAATTATGCTACCAAGAAACAACACATCATTATCCTTGGGCCTGGGGCCCAGCGAGTCGTGACGAGAGTAATAGGAAATCCACGGTTGGCGAGAGAAACGGTCGTGCTTGGCCGGTGGAGGGAGACCGTACAGGGGGAAGGATGCTGGAGAGACTCGCAAAATTATGGCTCAAGGCTATTGTAAAAATTGTCGAGCGTAAATGACTGCGATTTCCAACATCTTTGGAAAGAAAGAAGGGGAGAGAGGGGGGAAAAAGCAGGCGTGTGGGGGGGGGCCGCCCCCTCCCTCTCTCTCTCTCTCCCGCTCTCCCTCCCTCCCTCTCTCTCTCTTCTCTCTCTCTCTCTCTCTATAAAGAACCGTCAAGTTTTAGTGCGCATTGCTAATTAGTCAATTTCTCTCTGCCTTCACAGGCTGGCGACTTCGCTGCTGAGCTGAAACTGCTAATTTCTGTGACCAGCTTTTTTCTTAGCTGTGATCTGGATGAATGAGTAGCTGTCTCACAGAGATGACAAAAATAAACTCTAATCCCCCGCCCCCACTACCACCCCCCCCCCCGCCAAAAAAAAAAATTTCCACCACATCTTTCTCATGCATAGATTTATGATCTCCGAGCGCTCGGTGCAATATGCAAACTTTTTTTTGTGTGAGTGTGAGTGTGTGAGTGTGTGTGTGTGTGTGTGTGTGTGTGTGTGTGTGTCTGGGATGGAAGCTGTTGTCTCTAGATTTCACCAGAGTCGTATGCTGCTCGACAAACCATCCCCCCCTTTCCACCCCCCAAACACACACCGTGAAATGCAGAAACCGCCTGGCTCAAAAGTGTGCCAAGATGCCACTGGACCACGGTCTCCTCCTCGGATTTGGGGTGTCAGTCTGGCCTCAGGGGGGTTAGGGGTAGGGGGAGGAGGAACTGGGAGAAGGGAGGAAGGCCCTTTGCTTGCCATTTGTTTCCCTGCACGGTTCCCGGTTCCTGCTCTGGGAGCCAGCAGTGGGGGAAGCATCTCTCCGAGTCTCTCTCATTCTGTGGGATGCGACCACCATCTCTAAACTTCGCCCACAGTTCCAGCCGATAAGGGCTCCAAAGGCACATTATTTTTATTTTTTTTAATTATTGGAGGATGATCTTAGTGTCGGATGTGTCTGCCCGTGGTGAGGAGCCTTTGATTTACAGGGGCTGGAATCCAGCCCCGGGGGCAGCTCGGCTGAAATTTCACAAAGGTAACCTTTCACCTCCGGAGTTCATCTGATAAATAAGGTCAACCGCGCAGAGAGCTCACATTGCTGACCCTGCTGCTTAGCATGCAAAACCCAGGCTGTGCAGGAGGTGCGTGTGCGTGTCGGCAGGGGACACACGCCCCCTGGACTTAGCGCGTGGTGTGTGGCGCCCTTACGTTAGGGCCCTGCGTTCTGGTTGTTAATGGGGGGGGGGGCGGGGAGTTGGAGGTGTCCAATAAAGAAAAATAAAAAAATAAAAGCAGAAACAGGAAGGCGTGCCCTTGAACAAAATGAACCTGGAAGAAAGCGAGACCCGAGTTTGGTGGAGTCTCGTTGGCTGTTAAGTATGGAAGCATAACTCGTTCTCATTCCTAGGGGCTCTGACTAGTCAACTTGGTGAAATGCTCACCAGGGCACCCCCAAAAGGCTGGCTTTTCACCTGCCCCTTTGGTGTGGTCAGCCATGGAAAGTCACCTGCTTCAGGGCGGGGAAGTTAGGGGGGGAGGAACTGAGATTCTTTGGTTCAGAAACAGGGGATTCCCCATTGAGAACGGTAGACCTTACCATGCAGAGGGGGTATTTCCTCTCACAGAAACGATCCTTCTGAAGTGCATTTCCCCATCACCCAGGCCTTTTTCTATGAAGTCCCAGGTCATCGGAGAGTCAGACTTCCTTATTTCAGCGCTTGCTGAGATGCTACAGCCTCATATTCATATTGACAGTGGAAAGGCCCTCATACACCGAGTGGCCAGATGATGATGATCTCTGAACGCATAATCATCTGACTACCCATGGCTTTGTGAATGGGTAGGGTGTGGCCAGCCTGGCTAGGGGGAGGGGACATGGGTGGTTGGTCGGCCGGCCTGCCTGCCTGCCTGCCTGCTGGGCAAACTCCTGGTCGAGGGGACAATTTGCCTTTTATTCTATAGGATAGACACGGAGTGGCCAGATGATTATGCGTTCAGAGATCATCGTCATCTGGCCGCTCCGTGTATATGGTGAAATGAGAAAGAGAGGATTTTGGGTTTGTTTTGTTTAGACCAAGTCTTTGTTTTGATTTCTTGTTCTTTTTTGAGATTCCGTTATTTAGGTCTTGACTAGGAAGATCGTGTAGCTAGAATATAGCACCTTTTGGGAGTTCAGCCATTGAAGCTACCAAGCGTGTAGAAGGCATGTCACCGAGTTCTCACACATGCAAAGCACAATTTGTATTGTGTGCTGTGAGGTTGCTCTTTTTTTTTTTTAATATATTTTATTGATTTGTTACAGAGAGGAAGGAAGAGGGATAGAGAGTTAGAAACATCGATGAGAGAGAGACATCGATCAGCTGCCTCTTGCACGCCCCCCACTGGGGATGTGCCCGCAACCCAGGTACATGCCCTTGACCGGAATCGAACCTGGGACCTTTCAGTCCGCAGACCAACGCTCTATCCACTGAGCCAAACCGGTTAGGGCGTGAGTTTGACCTTTTATGAGCTTCCCAGGAAGTATATGGAACTACATCCAAAGGGGGATGAGGGTATTGATCTCTTCAATTACTGCCATCTTTCCATTTTAGAGTAAAGACATTTAGGTATGCTTTGTAGACTTGAAAATGTCTCTGTTTTGAGTTTCTTTTCTTTTTTTCTGATAGGATAGATCGGACACTAATTATAACTCCTAGGATCTTGTTTGCTCCCAAATAATATAAGAAAGCCGCATTTCAAAAAATGTAGCTACCTATCCTTTTCATGCTTATTTAGCAACCTCAAGGGGAGGGGAGGGGGCCCAGGGCCTTGCAACCCCAAAACAGCTGCTGAAATGAAGCTTCTGGACTTGAAAGTGGCTGTGTTTGAGGATGTTGGAAATTCCAGAGGAAAGAGTGACCGCGATGGCCAGGTGGAGAGCAATGAAAACAAAGATTGATAATAATAATAATAAAAAAAATCCCTTCCTAATCAGTTGCCACGTAAACCTCACCCCTCCAACATCTCCCCTGGTTTTGACCGAAACGATCGCAGAACTTACAAATGACACGAGGCCACTGACAGTAACAAACCCCGTGACAAAGATGCCGTTGCAAGAACCCGATGCCAGCGCCCAGCGGTTGTACGTGTCTGAGTTTTATCCTACTTGGCAGTGCCGCGTCTACAGAAATCGCCTCTGCGCGGCTGATCTGTCCTGCTGAGTGCCGCCAGCAGCCGGCCGCTCTGCCACGTTGTTTCTACCATGGCAGGGAGGATGCAAACTGGTCCAGAGCCCCCGGCAGGATGG
This sequence comes from Lasiurus borealis, assembly GCA_004026805.1. Lineage (NCBI taxonomy): Eukaryota > Metazoa > Chordata > Mammalia > Chiroptera > Vespertilionidae > Lasiurus > Lasiurus borealis. The sequence continues at coordinate 3,948 of PVJN01019887.1, forward strand.
CCCTCGTGTGGCCCAGAGAAGCCAGAATTGGCTTACAAACAACAAGATGCATCCATGTAGTCATCCAACTCACATGGGCTTCCTCCGAGGGCAGAGTGACTGGAACTCCGTGCTGGCGAACCTGCGTCTGAACTGGGGACAGTGGGCAGGCGCTGATACAGCTGCCACTGGGCAGTCTAGGAAGGGCTGTCAGCTGCTGAGCAGTTTGCCCCGCCTTCGGGGTGGCGGGGACCCAGGCCGGTCAGTGGCTCCAGGAGCTCAGGACCACCCCGCTGGTCTGGATGGACTCTCAGCAGCTCTACAGTGTTTGGCTACCTACATACCGTGGAGGGCAATCACCTTCAATTTTCTTTTCCCCGCTCGGTCGGACTGGCCTGCGGAAGGCCCAGGGGCATAAAGGTCAGGGCCTGGCCGCCTCCTGGGTTTCTTTTCATGAGGGAAATCCTACTCTTGGTGGCCCGACCCTTAGGATGGTTAACAGTGTAAAAAGGGTGAATGCGCCCTAACTGGTGTGGCTCAGTGGATAGAGCGTCAGCCTGGGGACTGAAGGATCCCAAGTTCGATTCCAGCCAAGGGCACATACCCAGGTTGCAGGCTCGATCCCCAGTAGGGGGGTGCAGGAAGCAGCCAATCAATGATTCATCATTGATGTTTCTCTCTCTCCCTCTCCCTTCCTTTCCCTTCCTCTCTGAAATCAATAAAAATATATTTAAAAATAAAATAAAGAGAGACATGATCTCATTTTACTGATGGAGTAAACTTAAGACTGTGGGTCGTGAACAGCTAGCAGGGTCTCCTAAGACCATCAGAGAACACAGATATTTACATGAAGATACATAGCAGTAGCAAATTACAGTGATGAAGTAGCGACAAAAATAATTTTATGGTTGGGGATCACCACAACATGAGGGACTGTATTAAAGGGTTGCGGCCTTAGGAAGGTTGAGAACCACTGAGTAAAGAAGGACCTCATAACGTCCTCACATCCAGTGAGAGGCCCAACGCAGACAAAACTCCTAATATCTAGTGTTTTATTTTAAGTCTTGGGGGGCATGGCCAGAGCAATCACAAAGCCACTAGCATCGAGCTAACGGAAGAACAAACAAATCTGAAATAACAATAAAAGAGAAGAAGTGGCACTATCGACTAGCATTTTGTCAAAAGCCAGTGATTTACCATCACCCAAGGTCAACGCTGATTTCCCGGCAAACGTCTGGGTTCGCGGGATCCGGTCGGTCTTGCACTTCTGGGGAGTCTGCTGTTGGCTGTTTTCTAACCGCACCCCACTTTCACGCCCAGGTGCCTGCGCTTCCGATGTGTCCTTACCAGAGGCCTGGCTTCTCTACAGATAGAAACCCCACCGTCTCTCAAGATTTCTCTCCGTTTCCATTGAGAGACTTTCCCTGGTGGCCTGGAGCAGAGCAATACTAGCTAACACTCTCTGAGCTCATTACTTGTGTGGTGGACACTGGTCTAAAGCCTTTAGGTGTTTTATTTCATTTTATTTATTTTTTTAAAATATATTTTTATTGGTTTCAGAGAGGGTGAGAGAGGAAGAGAGAAATAGAGACATCAATAATGAGAGAGAATCATTGACTGTCTGCCTCCTGCAGGCCCCCCCATTGGGGATCGAGCCCACAACTGAGGCATGTGCCCTTGACTGGAATCAAACCGGGGACCTTTCAGTCTGCAGGCTGAGGCTCTATCCACTGAGCCAAACCGGCTAGGGCTAGATGTTTTATTTTTCTCAGTCCTGTGTGAGAGAACAGTCAACCAGGCCTCTTGGGATAAACACCCCGGGGGTGACATGGTTTTGCTGCTGTTTCCCATCCGATGCTCCGTCTGGTTCCCCGGCCTGCCAGTGTGAACTGGTCCGTGACTTGCTTGGGCCAATGGAAAGTACCAACAGTGGCTTCGTGGCAGCTCCGAGTCTGAGCCTCCAGGGGCCGTGGCAATTCAACCGTCCCTCCTTGAGCCCTGCCCGCTGCTGGGTGAGGCAGCCCAGGTTAGCCTGGTGGCAGGTGAGATGCCACACGGACCAGCCCTCCCCCAGCTGACCTCATAGCTGTGCTCCCGTGTCTGAATAAGCCCCGCCCCAACGGGAGAACCAACATAGCTGGGTTACTGACCCACACAACTCTGAGCTCAACACCGGCCTGCTGTTTCAGGCCACTTGCTTTGCGGGTGAGTTGTTCCATAGGAAAATAACCTGATAAAGAATGATACTGGGTAATCTTTTTTTTTTTTTTAAGAATCTAATTTTTTTAAAAAATATATTTTATTGATTTTTCACAGAAAAGAAGGGAAAGAGATAGAAAGCCAGAAACATCTATGAGAAAGAGACATCGATCAGCCGCCTCTTGCACGCCCCCTACTGGGGATGTGCCTGCAACCAATGTACATGCCTTTGACCGGAATTGAACCTGGGACCTTTCAGTCCCCAAGCCACCGCTCTATCCACTGAGCCAAACCAGTCTTGGCTAGTACTGGGTAATCTTACCCAGGAGCAAAGTGAAGTGCGGAGAAGTCTACTAACATGTTCAGGACCACACAGTGTTTCAAAGGGAGAACTGAGATTTAAACCAATATAGCCTGACTCCAGAGATGAACTACCAGTATTCTATTATTCTGGGCACAAAAGAACTGCCTGCTGCTGGTGAAATTCATTCATTCGTTCAGCATCTTATATAATAAAGAGGTAATATGCAAATTAACCATCACGCCATCACAAGATGGCTGCTCCCCCCCAGCAGAGGTGGGGTTCCCCTAATGAGCAATCAGCAGGGACCTGAGGCTGCGTGGAGCTGGGCTGGGCCGGGGCAGAGGACCTGAGGCTGCACTCGTGCCTCTCCCGACCCAGCAGGGCTTAACAGGGGACCTCGAGGTGTACCCCTGCCCTGGCCCAGGCCAAGGGACCTCAGGCCATGCCCCTGGCCACAGTGCCAGGCTGGGGGACCTCAGGCCTTGCCCCCCACCCAGCAGGGGTTGACAGGGGCCCTCAGGCCACATCCCCTGCCAGGTGGGGCTTGACAGGGGACCTCAAGGTGTGCCCCTTGCCCTGGTGTTGGGCTGGAGGATTTCAGGCCATGCCCTTCGCCCTGGGCTGGGGGACCTGAGGCTGCATCCCCTGCCTGGTGAGGCTTGACAGGGGTGGGGCTGGCTGGGTCTGGATCTTGTCCAATGGGGGTGGGGCTGGCCGGGTCAATGCACCTCAGACTCTGACAGGAGGAGGATTTACATATACATTTTACCTATTTTCTTTCATATCTGACACTTCTATGATAGAGAAAGGGCAAATGGCAATACTAAATTATTTCCTCTAATTAATTCCCTTTTCATGTGCATGAATTTTGTGCACCGGGCCACTAGCTTATTATATAACAAATTGCTAAACCTTGTAGATACAATTATGAATGACACTGCATCCTTCCCCTCAAGGGGCTCATGTTCTCAGAGGAGAGACGGGCAGGTAAATTCGACCCAGCCAGTGAATAACTACAATGTGATCATTGTTCTAATAAGAGCATATATCATGAGCTGCTTGAGCAGGAAGCTGTAGGCCCCTGACTTCTTTATAGCACTTGCTATCTGTAGTACTTTTGACCTTATTACTTACTGCTGTATATCATTAGTTGCTTATTTAGGGAAATATGTTTTGTGATTTCAACTAGATATAGTTTGTGATTTCTTCTGGGGAGAAAGAGCCTTGTGTGGGGTAAAGCCTTCCATGGTACTCGCTCTGTACCTTGCCCATGGTCATTGTTAGATAAATATGTAGATCAATGATTAAAGGTGAATTTTCAAATTTATTAGCATAACAGCAGAAAGAACAAGTGGGTATTTAACAATAATATTGGGCATTTGACCAAAGTGCTGTTACTCAGTCCCTTGACTATACTGACCTACTGTCTAAAACGGAATAAATCCGTATTATATTGGGAAATAAACAATACGTTGTTCACAATTCATAGATAAGATCTTTATGGGACCTTAGCGAGTGCACCCCTCAAACCCTTCACCCATGGCATCCATCATTCAGCAAAGTGCTGTGAACAGTTGAAGAGAGCAGTTACTTGTATGGAAATGTTAAACTACTAAATGAGGGTAGCACAGCGTCCTGGTTCTAAGCTTGGGTTATGAAATAGAACCACCTGTGCTTGAATCTTAGCCCTGTAACCTGGGCAAGTGCTAACCCTCTCTCTCCCAACTTCCTCATCTGAGAAGGGACATAATTATAGACCCCACTTCCCAGGGTTTTACGATGCTTACATTTTTGTAAATATTTGTAAAAGTGCTTCGGACAATGTCAGATGCATAGTGAGTGCCATGTAAATATTTGTTCAATAAAAATGAAATCAACATATGTAGCTGGAGAGTTCTCAGTAAGTATTGGAGGGAGGCAAGAATAAAGAAATCGCTTTCCACCCTAGCCAGTTTGGCTCAGTGGCAAGAGCACTGGCGTGCAGGTGGAAGGGTCCCAGGTTCAATTCTGGTCAAGGGCATGTACCACTATGGTGGTCTCTATCCCCAGCCCTGGTTGGGATGTTACCAAGGCAACCAATTGATGTCTCTCTCTCTCACATCAAGGTTGCTTGCTCTCTCCCTTCCACTCTCTCTAAAAACCAATGAGAAAATATCCTCAAGTGGGGGCTAACAACAAAGACAACAACAAAAAAGAGAAAACAAAGAAAGGAATCACTTTTCTCAGAGTTGCAATGATTCAGGATGCTATTCAAGAGGCAACTGGCATTTTAACAAAAATGTCACTCTTTTTGACTTTCTCTTTTGGTATTTTCTGATGTTTATTTACCAATAGTTTAAAAAATTTAACTACAGTTTTAAAAACCATCATTTTTCTTATCTTGGGGTACATTCTTAGGTAATTGATAATGTAAAAATGTAAGGGTCTTTACTACTAATGATAGTTTCAAGATAAGTTGCAGAATACAGTCTGACTCTGAGAACTAGCTGTTAGGCCGTAGGCCTTCATGCCAATGACAGAGATAAGAGAGGGGACTGTGATTGAGCGTTGATCTTTGACCTTATCTGTGACTCTGGACAAATCACGTTCCTTCTTCAGATCTTAATTTCCCCGTAATCTCAGAGAGAAGCCATTTCTTTCCTTTCACTGCTGGGTGGGGTGGCATCGAGGAGAAATGACTAGAATGAATATTCCCCAAAGAACAATTGGGAACTTTCCTAGTGACTCGTGGCATAAGATGAATGTTTAGACAATAACAGAAGAAGAAGAAAAAAATTACTCTCCTCCTGAAATATGCTCAGGGGCTTGAGGCCAGAGGTAATTACCCAGTCATCGTCGTAAAAGCAGTTAGATACAAACAACGAGTCAAAAATGGAAAGTATTTTGAGTGTATGGTGGAAATTACATTAGCTACATTAGTAAATAAGTTATGTCATATGCATCAAAAGTTTTCAACAAGTTGAAGTTTAGGGGAAAGTATTTGTTTTATGTCAGAAATGCCATCTTCTGAATGTTCATTTAAAAAAGGTATGGAATCATTCCCCTGTATGCAAGACAATGCATCTTTATCACAAAGAGTTACCATCCCAATTTGCAAATTATTCTGATCATCGCCACTCTCATTTTTTAAAAAATTTGTGGCAATATTTTTTTTCTTTCCTCTTACTAATTCTTAAAAATGAAGGTATGTGTTGTTGGGTTGGAATATTCACAGCTCATTGAATATTCTAGAGTTAGGAGAGAAAGAGGACCTAAGTTTCTTAGTCAAATGCCTATATGTTTATACATTAAATATGGTAGCATCCTGACTGAGGTCCAGCGTCGCTTACAGATGATGTTAATACCTTGGAATATCTATTTATTCTTGCTCCCAGCTTTTTGGTACTAGTGCTAATTTTTCAAGTTTCATAATAATCTTTCTTTTCCATATCTTCCTTATTTCTCCATTCCACCCCAGTATACCCAATCCTGTTTCTACTTGTATTTGTTTTATAATATTTCATGGTATTGCAGTAAAGTTGTCCAAGTTGTTGAATGTCTATGAGTTAATATGATGATATTATTGAAGTATTGCCTGACAATTTGGTTAAATTTTAGGTGTTCATTGGCCAAGGTGAGCAATAACTTTAAAATTCTGTTGGTCATTTAAACATTTTAAAAAAATATATTTTATTACTGATTTCAGAGAAGAAGGGAGAGGAAGATAGAAATATCAATGATGAGAGAGAATCATTGATTCGCTTCCTTCTGCACTCCCCCTCTACCAGGGATTGAGCCCACAACCTGGGCATGTGCCCTTGACTGGAATGGAACCTGGGATTCTTCAGTCCACAGGCCAACACTATCCACTGAGCTAAACCAGCTAGGGCTGTTATTTATTTACTTTTTAAAAAGTAAACGGACTAACTGATGAATATATTTCTTCAAAATCCGATAGTACCATGCAGCTGTTGCTAGCATAACATGGTAAATCTGAATTGGAATCTTTTTTTTAAATATATTTTATTGATTTTTCACAGAGAGGAAGGGAGAGGAATAGAAAGCCAGAAACATCGATGAGAGAGAGACATCAATCAGCCGCCTCCTGCACGCCCCCCGCACTGGGGATGTGCCCACAACCAATGTACATGCCCCCGACCGGAATCAAACCTGGGACCCCTCAGTCTCCAGGCTGACACTCTATCCACTGAGCCAAATCGGTTTTGGCTGAATTGGAATCTTTGTATTTAGAACTTATTGAACTCAACAAGAGAATAAAAACCTGGGTTAAGAGAAGGACTGATGTAAGGTCTCTGTGGAGACTTAAATCCCATCTGCAAGGACATGTGACCAGTTTTATCTTATTAGTTTTCTCAGCTGAACAGTAGTCAAAGGAAACCAAATCTTTCTAAAGAAAATGTCAAGAACATTTCTACTATGTAAGAAGGACATCTTCAGCATTCTCTCTCCCCTTTAAGAAAGTTTTCCGTTGTGACTGCTGGCACAAACCTGAAATGTAGATGCTATCAACACACAATTCTATAGCATCTCTCAAGTGGATGAAATGTGTCAGTTGAATCGTGTATGTAAATGCCTATTTGCCCATGTAATGAACATGTATTGTAGATGTTGTATAATGATTTTAGGTAATAAATAGTACAGTATTTCATTTTGAAGGTGAAATCTTATGTGTGCATGTGTGTATTTGTTGTTTTCCAAAGTTAGTCTTCCTCAGTATGGGTAACGGAAGTATTTCCAAGTTTATTTTCTTTTGAAACTATTATTCATATAATATTTAATTGAGTCTTTTTTTCTAAGATACAGAGGTACTTTTAAAATAAACTGTTTATCTGAGAATGGATTTGGATTTAGAGGAGAATTGAGAAGATAGTACAGAGACATCCCATCTGCATCACATCCAGAGAATGTAGAGTGGTGTTCTAATGGAGGAATAGTATATGCTTTATTTAGTGAAGGTTTTCAGATTTGCTCTTGAATAGGGTTGTACTTCAAATGCTCCCGGGTGACATGTGAAAAACCAATACTGAAACCCAACATCCTGACAATTGGACTTTTCAAAGCCCAATATCTTTTCAGCAGGAGAGATGTCGGGAGTCTGTAACCTCAGAGGGAGCTCTCAGACACAGGCTGTGCGAGGCAGCTTTAAGAGAAAGCATCCCATCCTGGCCTGACCTTCCTCCTATAGGTTACGCATGGATCCTGAGGACCAGCGGAGGTTCCCATACCAGTGATGACTGTAGCTACAGTTCACCTCACAGTTCAGTGTCCAGTGAGAATATGAAGAAAGAACGCGGGATTTGGAATACAAAAACGTGGATTTGAGGATCACCTCCCTCATTTGTGGGAGAAAGTAGTCACAAGGGGTCCCGTGTCTCTAAACCTTAGTTTTTTCATCTGCACAATGGGCTAATAATAATTCTTAACAACTTACATTTTTAGGGGCCATGTAACAGCCAGGGAAGCTCACACATGTGAAAATAATGTATGAACTCATAAAACAACGCAGAAAGTGTTGTATGGAGTCAGGGACGGGGGCTGTGTGGTTGCTAATGTATTTTTTTTTTTTTTAGCTCTAACTCTCTCAAATTCTGAATCTCTATTTCTTTAAAAAAATGCTGACTGAGGCATGGGGTATGAACTGCCGGTTCATAAATGCAGAACTTTAAAATCTCTTGAAGTAAGTTAGAGGGATTGGGCCTCCCAATTTAGGAATGAGAAACCAGAGGTAAACCACACCCCTGTTCAGTACCCTGCGAAGGAAACTAGCAACGCATACAATTTCCCCAAAACACGACGTTTTAATTGCCATCAATCAAGATTGCTTTCTGCTTCCACTCTGACTTATTCCTCATGTAAGCTGGTGTTGGAGCGGCCGTAAACACGGCTGCAATATGGCAAAAGGGAAGTTGAAATTGAGGATGTAGTGTGAACTGAGTTAGTAGGATGGGTTGATGTGCTCACAATGACTTCCATGTAGAATTAAATTGTTCCTTAACGAAACAGTGACTACCCAATGAAATAATGACTACCAGGCTATTTTGTCCCTCCCATCCCCCCAACTCCTGCTGACTTATATGGCACCAAGTCAAGAAAATGACGGAGCAAATGTTGTATTGTACACTATAGCGATAGCCCTGGAGGAATATGAGGGAATTTAAGAAGGTTCCCTGAAGAAAGAAATTTGAAGTCTTATAACTCACCTGTGAAATAAACTTAAGAGAGTTTCCCCAAAATACATTGTATTACAGACACGTACAAGTTGGGAAGTTGAAAGACATTTTCTAGCCATTAATGATAAAAAACACATTTTAGAAGAAAGATCATGCCGAAACTGGTTTGGCTCAGTGGATAGAGCGTCGGTCTGCGGACTGAAAGGTCCCAGGTTCGATTCTAGTCAAGGGCATGTACCTTGGTTGCAGGCACATCTCCAGTAGGGGTGTGCAGGAGGCAGCTGATGGATGTCTCTCTCTCATCGATGTTTCTAGCTCTCTATCCCTCTCCCTTACTCTCTGTAAAAAAATCAATAAAATATAAAAAGAAGAAGAAATATTAGAAGGACTAAGTGATCTATTTTTTTTTCTCTAGAAAATGATATTACAAAATCTTTGAAGACTGTGAGGCTGACATTTCAGGGAAAAGAGAATATACAGGGGTGTCTTAGGCAGGTATTGAGTTAAAATTATATGATTTTTTTTTTTGGTGGATTTTGTAATGATGTGGTATTGCTAGTGTTTAAAAATTTGTCATTTTAGGCACAAGAGAAGGAGTGTCTGTCCCCTGTACGTACTTCATAGCTGCTCCTGTGAGAGTCCTATCAAGTCTGGAACAAATAGCCATGAATGCGGGAGGATTTTTCTGGTGTACAAAGATGCAGCCCTGAATATACATTTCCTTTTAGATCCTTCAGAGTTTAGGAATCTTCTCCTTCGCAACAAAGAGGTAAGCGTCTTAGAGCTTTTTTTTTTTTTTTGTCTGTTTGTACAGCATCTTACATATGAATTACATACCTAATGGCATATTTACTTATTTATATAGACACATCTAATGACTCTACATGCACTTGGTAAAACTCAGGAATTACACTGCCCATCCTGCGAGTGTATATGCTTTACCGAAATGTTGCTTTCAGACCTGCATCCTAGCTTTAGTAGAGTAAGAGCGATTCCCTGTCTCCTATGACCCATGTGGATTCTACTGTTTAGAAACAGACCCCCATGTTTGCTCCATGGCCATGTACCTTCCCCAAGACTAAGGCACCAGCTGGCAGATGTCAAAATTAAGCAACTAAGACTGCTCTACTTTTTAAAAAATATATATGTTTTTATTTTTTATAGAGAGGAAAAAAATCAAGGTCCTTTAGATGTGGTGGATCATCCTACCTCCTGACAACGACGCATGGATGACAGCAAACAGACGTGTAGGGATGCCAGTCCGTCACCCCTCACAATGGCCCGGTCAGGAGCTGCCTGAGGCCCGGCCTGCCCACCTCAGTATCCCTCCCTGGTGGAGGCTCTCCTGCCTCCTCTCCCACGGACGCTGCCGAGAAGACGCTCATTCCCCTCGGAGGGCCCACGGGCAGTAAGTACAGTGGCACCTCGAGATACGAGTGCCCTAACGTACGAGATTTTTGAGATACGAGCCGTCGAGCACCAGTTTACCGCAACTCGAGCATCTCATAGTTTCCCACACCTCAAGGTGACGGAACGAATTAAACTCGTATCTCGAGGTGCCGCTGTAATTTCCCAGGTTCGAGCGCACTGCCAGTGTCCAGGCACTCACTCCGCTGCAGAAAATGAATTTGCTACGTGGACTCCCAGCTCCTCCTGGAAGACCCCCCACCTCTCCAGACACATCACGAGCGCCAGAGGGCTTGGCCGCGGCTCTCTGACACCAGTTTCCTGAAATACCTCGCGTCTTTCCCCGGGAACAGAAGGGAGTCCTCAGAGCTGTGGTTTGCCAGACAATTACTCTGTCAAATCTCCAGCAATCGCATAATAAATTGTACACATGCGTCAAACACGAACACGGGAGGCTTATAACAAGCTGTGTCTTTCCAGTCCGCCGCCTCCTTCATCCGAGCAGTAGTAGCTGCTGTTTTCGAGAACCGTTCCGTACCCCTTCTGGAAGACTTCCTTTAGACGTGGGGGCTTATATACCTTTATCAGAACTCCCGAGAGATGATGGAAACGCTTAATCTGCGCGGGGAGAGGGAAACGCACCAACAGCTTCTTTGTTGATATCTATTGATTATTTACATTTCCAACAGGCCGGTGGCAGCCGCTCGTCATCTCACCCAGCAAACCCACACGCCTCTTTTTGGTTTTTAACCTGGTTATTGGCCAATTTACAATCTATAGAGTCGCGGGCGATTTTTAATTGCTCTGCGCGCTCAATTGCCGTGTGCAGACACCCAGGCCGGCGTGCAAACCTAGCGCTGACTCCACTGGACCGCCGTGTTGCACGTCGGAGCTGATGCTCCCTGGGGGAGAACGGACTGTACCGGGAGACCCCGTAAATCTTTACTTAAAAATTCCCAACTTTGCAGATTGATTTCCGCGCCGGGTTTGTATTGATCTCCCGAGCTCCGCGTTCCTAACTAAAAAACACGAATCTTTATTTCACCCTTTAGTGGCTGCCGCCGTAAATATGCCGGCTGCTCCCCGGGCCGGGCGGATTGATGGCTCCTGGAAATTGGGGCTTCCCACCCAGCCGGGGACACCTTCACCTTTGCAGGAAGATGGAAAGGCACTCGCCCCGGCGAGCGGCTGTAACCCCCGGCCACTCCTGGCCACTCTGCGTGGCCATTCATCACCCGGTGGGATTGGCTGCTGGGCCCGATGCGGCTGCTTCTGGCCATCGCAGCCACCAAGAGAGGGACAGGGCACAGCCTGGGGGTCCTCCAGTGGAGGTCCTTCACCCTGGGGAGGTCCTTCACCCTGGGGTGCCTCCCAGAGGGGGTGTGGCATGGCACGGCGGGGTCTCCCCTGTCATCACCCCCCTCCCAACTTGGCTGCACGGATGGGCCAGCTCTTTGGGGAGTGTGTGCAGCACCTCATCATGGAGAGCAGGAGAGGAAGAGAGGAACGGAACAGAGTTCCTTGTGGAGCAGCGGTTCTCAACCTGTGGGTCGCGACCCCTTTGGGGGTCGAATGACCCTTTCACAGGGGTCGCCTAAGACCCTCGGAAAATGCAGATATTTACATCACGACGCATCACAGTAGCAACATTTCATGGCTGGGGGTCACCACCACATGAGGAACTGCATGCAAGGGTCGCGGCCTGAGGGAGGTGGAGAACCACTGTTATGGAGGGATGAGTGACCGTATTGCAGGCGGCAGAACAGCTGCTGACGAATGGGAATGAACTGGAACAGCGGTGTTTCTCAAAGTCTGGGACCTCCCAGTCTGGTCACAGTAACCCCATTAGAGCACCGACTTCGACTCTCTGGGGAGCCAACACTCTGAACCTCAACAAACACACGGGGGCTCTTCTGTCCTCCAACGTAGGAGAGCCGCACCTGGCACGTTGGAGTGTCCCCTCCCCTGCTTTCTCCGGTGGAGAACCAGGATTTTAACGGTCTGGGACCTCACGCTGGTTCCCATTAGCTCCCTCAATATCCATCTTTTCCTTCCTCTTTATTTATTTATTTTTTAAAATATATTTTATGTATTTTTGCAGAGAGAAAGGGAGAGGGATAGAGAGTTACAAATGTTGATGAGAGAGGAACATCGATCAGCTGCCTCCTGCACGCCTCTTACTGGGGATGTGCGTGCCACCTAGATACATGCCCTTGACGGGAATCGAACCTGGGACTCTCCAGTTAGCAAGCTGACGCTCTATCCACTGAGCCAAACCGGTCTTGGCATGATTGCCTTTATTGATACATTGATTAACGGGATGGCTTCAGAGTCCACTGGCACCGAGAATTTTGTTACTAAATCTGACATTCCAGCATCTTTTAAAAATATATCTTTATGGATTTCTGAGAGAGGAAGGGAGAGGGAGAGAGGTAGAAACATCAATGACGAGAGAGAATCATTGATCAGCTGCCTCCTGAACACCCCCTCCTGGGCTGGAGCCAAAAACTTGGTCTGTGCCCTTGACGGAATGAGAACTCAGAGCCTTCAGTTCCCAGGTTAACACTGGGCCAAACTGGCTGGGGCCACATTCCCACATCTTATGTTATCACAGGGGTTCCTCACGAATGGCCCCCAGACCAGCAGCATCAGCATCACCCGAGAACTTGGTAAAGTTGCAAGTCCTTGGCCCCATCTGAGACCCATTGAATCAGAAACTCTGGAGCTGGGCCGACATTGTGTGATTGCACAGCCCTGTGGGTGATGGTGATGGTCCCAGAGGGAGAACCGTGTGTCAGGGTGAGTCTAGCATCTTCAGATCAAGTCACCAAAAATGCTGAAGGGCTCCTATTTCTTCGTGTTTCCACACACGTGCAATCTTAGAGACTCTTGCATGTTGGCTGATGAACATTTAATTATATGACTTTTATCTCCTCTGTATTTAGCCTCCAGATAACTGGGCTAGGCAATAAGAAGAGGCAATTTGTGCTAAAACAGCACTAATAATAATAATAATAACAGCCAACACTTGAGGGTATTTTTTCAGTCTTCCAAGTGCTGACACATTGAACATTTCATTTGATGATGCAATGGATTCAGAGACACCATCTGAGCCAGCGCAGCTTAGTTGCAGGAGAAAAGAATCAACATGAACTGTTGCAGGCCCAGGCTGGATTCTTTTCTTTGTTGTTATATCCCTGGTTCTCTGGTGGTAGAAACTGTACTTGACAAGACACATACAATGGTACCTCGAGATACGAGTGCCCTAACATACGAGATGTTTGAGATACGAGCCATTGAGCGAGCGATTTTTGCTTTGAAATACGAGCAACAGTTGAGATAGGAGTCATCGCGCGGATCGGCCGGCTGCACACGACCCACCAGTTTACCGCGACTCGAGCATCTCATAGTTTCCCATGCCTCAAGGTTACGGAACGAATTAAACTCGTATCTCAAGGTACCACTGTATTAAGTGAACAAACATCTAGACGAATAATGTTTTAAGTATTCTTTGCTAATGAATCTTCAGAGTTTTAGACCAAATCCATTTAGATGAAGAGAGAATTTTATGAAAAACATTTCTGTTTTCTAAGTATATGTTTGACACCAAGACATTTGACAAAGGTTAACACTCACCGACATACAGACACACTGTAGAGGCCAACTTATTGTCTTCATTTGAGTAGAAGACATAAACCCGAGATAGCTACTGGGTCCACTCATGAGGCCAATATTGTTTTGTGTCATTGTGAAATACTATTAGGTGGGAGAATATAATTTTTCAAGGACGTATTTATAATATTTAGGAACTGATTTAAATGATTCTTAAAACCAATACTATAAATTGGGATATTATGCTATGTTATTTTATGAAATATGACTTAAATACTATTTTTAAATATTAAAAATAGTTTTAGAAAATGGGGGAATAAAGAAAAAAAAACTCTTAAAAAGCTGGCACCTGGTTAAGTGCTAAGTTTATTAAAAGTATTAATCAAGTACCTTTATTAATATTTCAGGATTGTCATCCCAACTAAATACCTCAGGGTTTGTTTATGCTTTTCCTTAGCCTAACACTCAAAAAAAAAAAAAAATCAAACCCAAGACTCTAAATCTTTTCACAAGCATTCCCAAACCAGCAAATCCCAAACCGCAGCATTTTCAAGCACACTTCTGATAAGGAATTTGGAGTATTTTCAATAACAATAACTTAAAATTAAATTTCCAGGGGCATGCTTTAGTGGAAAAGATTCAAGCGTTGGAGTTAGAAAAGTAGGCTAAATGCCAGCTCTTTCCTTTACTGGCTAGAACACCCACTTATTTATGCCGCTGAGCCTCAGTTTGCTCATCTGTAAAGTGGGCAGGATAATAATACCTGCCTCATAGACCTTTGTTCCCATCAAACAGAACTACTAGTATGTGTGTTGACTTCCCAGACTAGACAGTGGCAAATAAAAGGTCCACGCTATGTACTAGTTCTTGTTACTTTGAATGTGCATGAAATAACTTTTAAAACAAAAAAGGATAGATAAATGTTGGCTGATCTATTACTCTTGGCCAAAGACAAAGAGAAATCACGACAGTTGGGAGGGGGGACATATTCTTTTTAAAAGCATATACTGGGAAATTGGTACCCATTTGATATGGCTTTTCCTCAAACAAATTAATAACCGTTTTCTTCGGTTAGTGCACTAAAGGTTCATATAAAATCTGAAGACATACCACGGTGTTCTATCAATTTGTTTGAGGAAAAGGCATATACAGTTTCTTACCAATTCAAAATCAGGCCGCTCTTAAGTTCTCAGATGCTAAAAGACAAGGAGCCAGGCAGGCACAGCCGGAGAGCCTGCGTGTCTGCTTAGCAACGTGACCGTGGAATTGACTTTCTAGAGAGAAAAATAAAGATGACAAAGGAAGGTAGTGACGGTGCCCCAATGACCCGCCTTAGGTTTTTAGGAAATTTCCGCCTCACCATCAACCACTTAGCCTGAACACGCAGCAGTAAAATAACCGATATTACCAATATCAACTGATGAACCGATATCAGCCTGGACCCTCTAATTCCCTGATCCCCAGTCACTTCTAAGAGTCATGTGCCGGGGACTGGAAGACGAGGTGAGACACAAGATCCGCTCTGGAACGATTAAGCCCCCAAATTCTGCAGGACATCAGGGACAGACAGACAGCCGGAAGGACCTGAATAACTGTTGACTATGGGGCTAAAGCCAGGCCTGTGACAAAAGCACCAACTAAAACACACGCTTTCCCCTGAGGAAGTGCCACACTATCATTTCTCCACTTTATAAACAACCCCCCCCATAAACTCTCAGAGAAGGCTGCAGGCAAATATCAGGTGTTTTTCTTAACGTGGCAAGGTCACCCGGTTCGGATAAAGATGGGTCCCGGGTAGGGACGGTGCTGGTGATGCGAACTAACATGCCCACCGCCGAAGCTCACCTGTTCCAGTGTGCCTTCCACAGCGGCCAACTTTATTCCTTTGTTGTGCCTCTCCCTCCTCAGCGAGGTTCTAGCCCAGTACTCTTATTGTCATGGACTCTCCCAGGCTCTGTCTGTTTTTATTAAGCACCCAAATGCCAGCTCGTTAGCCGGAAGACGCTGCTGCACGGGGCACGGCGCGCTGCACACACTCCTGGGTAAAGTGGTACCCGGGCGAAGGGGGCTCTGGGCAGACCAAGGGCAGGTCCAGGAGGGGGAAAACCACTACTCCCATCTGCCCCGGCAGATACCAGCGCTTCCTCTGGCCCCGAACCCCTTCAGGTTCAGTCTGAAACGGGGGGACTCCAGAGGCTGGGGTGGGGCATTGTCCCCTCCTGTGCATGAAGGACCCCAGGATCCACTCTTCTAGGATCTGGAAGGAGAGCGCGTGGGAAAGACGGGCTGAGAGTGAAGGGTGCGGGGATCAGGGATGCCAACATGAGTTGCCCCTGGAGGTTGGGTGCCAGGGAGCCTGGGTTTGAGTCTCTCTCCCCCAATCACTCATGGGTGAGTGACTGGAGGGCATCTCCTTAATCTCCTGCAGCATCGACCTTCTCAGGCAGCAAATGGGGACACTGGCCCTCTCGCTGGGAGCGGGGAGGAGAGAGGCAGTGAGAGCCGGCGTGTGACACTCCAGGAACACAGTAGGCGCCCAATGTATGCCTCTCTCCTGGTTCTGTTTCAGAAATGCGCGCGCACACCTGTGGACAGTTGTCGCCTTTTGAATGGGCAGACGGGACCCATTTTTTCAGGAGCAACTGGGACGTTTTCTGACTTCTTCCCCGTACCCGGATGAGCGTTACCTGTTTTGAAGCTGTTCACAGCATCGCACACAGACCGCTATCAAAAGCTTTCTTCTGAGAAAAAAAAAAAATGGGAAGAATAGAATGTCCATGCTATTCTCCCGGGGGTCACGGTCAGCGTGTCTCCCAGAAATTCCAAGAAGCCACCGAGGCCTGACCTTCCTCTCTTTCTTCTCTGCGTCCCATCAGGCACGCCAGCAGTCTTTAATCACGGCGTGGCTTCCTAAATGCCACCCAGGGTAGCCTCTGAGGCAGTTTCAAACAAAAGACCGAACCCTCAAACACAAAGGGCTGATCTGTACTTTTTTAGAGAGGACCCGGAAGCATCTTACTTTTTTTTTTTTTTTTAAAGGATATCTGTGTATTTTCTCTTTTATTTCCATAAATAGGCCTGTTTACACACACACACACACACACACACACACACACACACACACTTTCAAGGTACATATATCCATATCTGTAACGTGAAGTCCAACTCTAGGCAAAATCAAGAGAGACTACGACCTTCTACTCCCCACACATGTGGAAAAAGACACCAGGACTCTGGAAAGAAAGGAGGGAACAGCCCTGTGGATTTCAAGAGAGAAGTCCTTTTTTTTTTTTTTTTTAAATATATAGATTTTAATAAAAATTCAGGCCTAACTATGGAGAGTCTTCTTGTGTGTTTATTCTTTGTTGGGTTGGTTAACATGCAAAGCATTTTATTTTGTTTTTTTCTCCTCTCCCCCCCCCCAAAAAAAAAGTGAATAGGTCAAGTGAACAGTGTTCACCTCTTCCCTGCTTCCCGAGCCACCTGGTTTCCACCGGATAAACACTCCTTTGCTTCACAGGGTTCACAGTTTGCAAGGGGAAGACTTGGGAAGGAAGGAAGGAGGTCACTAAAGAGAAGCGAGGCTCCAAGGCGCTCAGGCCGGGAATGTCAGGTGCTCTACGTATGAACAAAGCTCATGGCTGTTGTCCCGCTTCCTGGGTGCTGAAAGCACACGGGGCGGGAGAAGACAAAATCCAGGGGCATTTGATGAAGAAGACACGACCCAGGGGACCTGGTGCCCAGTGTGGTCGGCCCTTTTTGGGCCCTCCTGCTACCTTAGGCTTCTGGCTTGGAGATTTACTTCCATTTCTCTTAGATCTCCAGGGCATGTAGTGGACATCCTTCTGGAGCTTTCTCTCTCTCTCTCTCTCTCTCTCTCTGTCGTCAGGCAGCTCTGAGACAGGCTTCTCCACGTGGTGAGAATGTCCCCTGCCATTTGTGGAGCCTCTCCCAAGGGCTCGCCTTCATCACGCCCAACGTGCAACACAGGCTGCGAGCCACCATCCGTCACGATGTCACGGTGTCGTTCTACCACCCGTCCTCCTCCTCTGGGTGAGTGGAAACGACACTCTCCGATGGAAACCACCGCTGGTGGGCCCATGGCCTCCTCCCAAGGCCTCTCTGCAAGCACCTGGACTTGTAAGAGTGAGCGGCAAGCCGAGGGGGGCCCCTTCCCCATCACCCCGCTACTGAAACACTCCACCACCCCGCATTGCTCAGCAAGGCCTGCACGCCAGCCGGAGTGGACCGGCACCTGCCCCCCAGGTAGAGGAGCTGCCCAGCTCCTGCAAAGCCTGCCTGCCTGCCTGCCCCCGGGGCATGCGCAGCTGCGGTGGTGGCAGGGGGAGAGCGGGCTCACGGTCAGGTGAACGCAAGCCTTGCATGAAAGCTCTGTGACTTCCTGTGTTTGTCTGAGCTCAGGCACCCATGAAGCCAGCCTGCATGCAGCACAGAGGAGGCCAGAGGTGGTCCCTCTGTTTCCAGGGCCATATATATATATATTTAAAAAAAAAATGCTGCAGATAACACTTTTCCTGCCTGTTGGGAAAGAGATGCTCTGGACACAGCAGACACGCAAGGATTTCTGGAAGTAAACTTTCACAGACGCCACCGTCTCCTGCAGGATGGTGGAGAGGGTTGTTTTTTTTTTTTTTTTTTGCTTTTTTTTTAAACACTGGCTTTAATTTCTACCAGGTGTCACGGCTCAGCGGACCACGGCGAGGGAGCCGGCTCACTGAGCTGAGCGGGGCTGAGCAGATGGAATTCCACCCCGGCCACGCCTGAGAGGCCCCGCCAACAATGCCCACGCTGCTGCTCCCGGCCCCCCTCCCCGCTCGCTCGCTCGCTCGCAGCCCCTCACCTTCCTGCCGCACCCACGTGGCTCGGGGCTGGAGGGGGGCCCTCGGCTCTTTGTTCCTTTGTGCGGTGGTGCCCTCGTGCAGGCAGAGGGAAGGCGGGCGTCGTCCATCTTGAAATCCACAGGGCTGCTTCCTCCTTTCTTTCCAGAGTCCTGGTGTCTTTTTCCACATGTGTGGGGAGTAGAAGGTCGTAGTCTCTCTTGATTTTGCCTAGAGTTGGACTTCACGTTACAGATATGGATATATCTACCTTGAAAGTGTGTGTGTGTGTGTGTGTACATGTGTAAACAGGCCTGAACAGTATGGATGAGTGCTATTCTCTCTGCCTGTCTTGAGTTTCTTATTTAATTTTCCTTTCTTTTCCAGAAGAGCAGGTGAATGCCAGACCACAGACAGGCCGTGTTAGTCCTTTCTTGGTTTCTAAAATCCCCCCAGCCTAGGGAAAGCAAACGGACAGAGAGGGTGTAGACAGACATTCTTTGCTGGCTTATCAAGGTGCTAAATGGAGTCTGTAAGGACCAAGAGATCAACTGGCTGTTTGTTTGTGGTTGAATTCATGAAGCACTTAGTCAATCAGTGAATGAATGAATGAATGAATGAATCAATCAATATATATATATATATATATATATATATATATATATAGAGAGAGAGAGAGAGAGAGAGAGAGAGAGAGAGAGTTATGAGGGTTCACTAGTGCCAGGCATTCTACTGGACATTAGATAGGGTTTAAAATGGAAGGAGGTTCAACTGTTTGCTTTCAAAGAGACTGCCATTGAAGGGAGACAAGGGAGAGATGGGACAATGATGTGTTTGAAAACACACACCATTCAAGTCGGCTTGATTTCTTCTATTTCCCTCCTTGCTCACCTTCAGACTCATGACTGCCGCCATTGTAAGCTGACTTGTGATACGCATGACAGACTCTCCAGTTTTGGGGTTTTGCAGATACAGTGGTACCTCGAGATACGAGTGCCCTAACATACGAGATTTTTGAGATATGAGCCATGGAGCAATCGATTTTTGCTTTGAAATACGAGCAACATTTGAGATAGGAGTCATGGTGCGGATCGGCCGGCTGCACACGACCCACCAGTTTACCTCGACTCAAGTGTCTCATAGTTTCCCACGCCTCAAGGTTACGGAAGGAATTAAACTCGTATCTCGAGGCGCCACTGTATGTTTATTCCTAAGGCTCGTGTGTTGGGAAGCTTCCATCTGATCTTGCTTCTTGGGAAAAATCAAAGCCCATTCTAACAGGATCTGGGGGACAATGGAGCAGAGATCAAGCCAGAAGGCCGGGTCTGGGCGTTTGGTTAGACACAAAAGGTACTGGCAGGTGGGTCATCGATTAACGCCGGAGAGGTCAACGGAGGGAGAGATTAGCAAGTAAAAGGACCGGCTTCCAGGGAGACGGGCGCTAGGGATCAGACATGGAGGTTAGCATTCCGAACACACATTGTCAGCGGGCGAGAGAGAAGTGTTTGGCAACATGGGGTCACGAGTCCAGGTCAAAACCCCTCAGCAACAAGGGATTAGGAGCCATTCACAAGGTCTGGATAATAGGCACAAGATGTAAGGGGACGGCCTGCGTTTGATGCCGAGGGATCCTGTGACCCTCAGCTTGCCTCCCCCCCCCACTTCCCACCCCGCATGGCTCTGAAGGAGGGCCAGAAACGGTTACAGGGCTGGGCCTGTCTGCCTGAGACCAGGAGCGCACGCAGTTTTTAGCACAGATGAAGGAGAGGGCAGATAATGAATATGTTGTGAGAACAATAAAATACAGAATTTGGAAGCTGTCTGTGAATCTGGATTTCTGAGTTTGCATAGCCCTTAGGGATGAGGTCTGTGGTTTACATTTTAGGCAGTAAAGATGGTATTGAAATTCGGCCTTAGCACTTGCAGACAGTGTGAACTCTCTATGTGAACGTGGGTACTTAACCTCTAACAGGCATGGCTTCTTCGAGTGTAGAATAAGAATGACACCCATCTCAGCGTGCAAAATATGAAACATCTAAAAATAGTAGATGCACGATCAGACTGTCAAACCTCAGGGGGAAGAGAGGAGGGGAGAGCGGGGGTAAGGGGGAGAGATCAACCAAAGGACTAGTATGCACTCATATAAGCCTAACCAGTAGACACAGACAATAGGGGGTGGGGGCATTGGTGGGGGGAGGGGTTGGGAAGGTAATGGGTGGGTGAGGACAAATATGTAATACCTTAATCAATAAAGAAATAAAAATAATAAAAATAGTAGATGCAAAATTATTAGTTGTGGATGTTATTATTATCATCACGATCCTCATTATTATACACATGGATTTTTTTTTAAATTCAGGAATTTTATCCTTTTCCCTTTTAGAATGCAACCATTAATTTCTACAAAGTTAACAGTTTGGTTATTTTCATTGGTTTTACTCTCCCAAATTCTTCCAAAAGTCTTTGCTCATTTTACTTAAGCTTAACACGTAGCCATAACACAAGCTTATAAGGAAATGTATTTAAAACCCCTACACAAAATGCTTTGAAACCTGCGCTCAGAGGTGGTCATCTAGTCACAGGAATTGAAACACCAGGTAAACTGGATGTCTAGGGATGGCAAACCTAACTCCTTCTCTATCTTGTAATTGAGGACGGCCCTTGACCGGAATTGAACCCGGGACCCTTCAGTCCGGGGGCTGACACTCTATCCACTGCATCAAATAGGCTAGGGCTGATAGGTTTCGAATGAAATTTTCTCTTTTTCTGTTATATTTGCTTGCATTCTCCTTTTTTAATACTTATTCCTTCCCATTGCCCTCAATTGCATTATTTGCACATGTTTTTGAACTCTAACTCATGTGTGTTTTCTGTATGTTGGTGTCACGTGCATTGTGGGGTCATCTTGAAAGTTGGAGAAAAGAAGGCCATTGTCCTAAAAGCTACCATCAGTCTGTTTGCTGGCTCCACAATCAGACAAATGTCATCCATTGATAGATGAATTAAGGTTATCTCCGAATTTTATGCTTTTTTATTGGGGGGGGGCAATGGAACTGGTTGTGTGGATAGTTACTTGGTGCTTGATGTGAACTTGGCCATATCTTTGCAGTTGTAGGTTCTTCTTTCCGGATCGGAGCTGGGCATGAGGGCAGAGTTCTGAGAAGTCTTATGTCCACCTTCAGGATCGTTACAGTCATTGAATGGCCTAAGAGTGGACGCATAGCCAGTTCTACACCAACAGGCTACCATCAGCCGCTCCGAGTCCCTCCCCCGATCCATCTCAGAAATGCCCAGTATCCTAGCCCATGCGGGTGCCTCTGGAATGCCTCTCTGTAACCCCTCCTTAGCCCTCCAAGGTCATATATTGTCTCCCTTGAAACGCTTCCTCACATACCCATTTGCTCCAGCCCTAAACAAGTTTAATTGCGTATTCCTCTGCACTGCCACCGCGGTTATTTATGACTCTTTCTCCTCCGTTCATCCGTGACTCGCTTCACAGGAGGTCCCATCTAATCTTATTCATCTTTGGAAGGCAGAGCGTGTTCGTGGGTAAGGATATGGACTCCGGAGTGAGACGCTTTGGGGAAAACTTCTGCTTTCCCCGCCCGCCGGTTGTGTGATCTGGCAAGAGACGTTTGACCACTCTGAGCCTTCGTTTTATCACCTGTAAGACAGTCGTTTATAACCCTACAGGGGTTGTTTTGATCATTAAAAGAACAATCTGCTTAGAGCACTCGGCGTGGAGCAAGCTCTCAACAGCTATCAGCCCTGACTGATCATAGTTTGTACACTGAAGGATGGGAAGGTGTGAAGAGAGGACCTTTCTGTGAAAGACAGTAGAAAGAAACAAAAACAGAAATACTAAAGCTGATCTCAGGTTTACCATGGCCAAGGATATTACCAAGATAAGAGATTGGGGAGTTACAGACTCTCGGTTCCAACTTTTGAATGGCTTCTTAAGTCGTGGTATGAATTCATAGAAAAATCCTTTTATTGATTTATTTCTTGGTCACTCAGTTTCAATATACACAAAGCAGATATTCTGCTGTTAACTTGCATTCTCTAAATGTAAAGAAAAACAGAGCACTGCCAAGCCGATGTGTCTCCGTGGTTGAATCTCAACCCATGCACCGAGAGGTCACTGGTTCATTTCTTGGTTAGGACACATGCCTAGGTTGTGGGCTCAGTCCCCAGTAGGGGACATGCAGGAGGCAGCCGATTAATGTTGGTGTTTCTCTCTCATTGATGTTTCTATCTCTCTCTCTCCCTCTCTCTTCTTCTCCCTCAAAAAAAAAATCAATAAAAACATGCTTTGTTTTGTTTTTAAGAAAACAGAGCACAAGACTCAACCAATTTTATTCTGAGCCTCTCCTGCCCTGACAGCAGGGAAACTGAGATACCAGTTTGGGACTTGATCAAGGTCGCGGTCAGAGGCAGAACCGAATTAAAATTCATGTTCGCAGAGTCCTTTCCATGCCAGTGCTTCACTCACTGACCCATGGTGCTCCACCAAGAAGTACTTCTGAGTAAGTGAACTTTCAGGTTTCAATGACACCAAAGCTTGGCAAGGACTTAGGGCATCAACCTCCTGTCATATACTCCAGTTACTTTCCGCAAGGACTGGTCATCTTACACGTAGATGTTAACTCAACTGCCTCATACAGGCTGACATCAAAGAAAGTTGTGTGTTTTCAAAGTTGATCTGAGAGGACAAGAGCTTAATAAAGTCCCTATTTGAAAAATAAGGGGAGGAGGGATAAAATATGGGGGATATGGGGACAGATGCCTTCCTTGCAGACTGTGCAGTCTGTTATCAGGGACCATGATTTTTTTTAATCACCATGTGGTTGCAGAGCCTAGCATGGCACCTACATGTGATATATGTCCAATTAAATATGGAATAAAGTGAATGAATGAATACATGGAAGCCTCAGTATCTCAGTTGTAGTTGAGTAGCTTCCCATACTTTGGAGCAATATTCCTCTAACACTAACATGGTGGGTATTTTCATTTACCCAGTGTCGATTTGTAATTTGATAGGTGTATATGGAACAGGAAGCTAACATTTGTTCTGAGCAAAGTTGGATGATGCAATAGATGTTGCACACCAACATGAGGAGCTAGATCGAAATATTCAAAGCAGACAAAGAGGTGGCTTCACAAATGGGGAGCTTGACCATAAGGGAGGACTGATCGGAGTGGAGGAGGAGTACATGCTGACAGGAAGAGACAGCATCTGAGGACATTTCTCAGGAAAGCTACAGGGACAGCATCCTCCTTCCCTGTGGGAGGGAGGGCTGGGACAGACCTGCCCTCACCCAGAGTAAGGGACAGCTCCGAGGGTTGCTTCTTCTCCCTCCTTTGGGTTTGAGCCCAGATGGGCTGGGTCTGCCTTCAGCTCAGGAAATGGAAGAGCAGCCGGAAGTGCTGGAGAGCTGGTTTGGCAGCTGAGCAGACGTGTGTCTCTGTGGCCTCCAGAGAGTGACTTCTCTGGCCACAAGTTCAATCGGGTAAAACCAGGGGCCAGAAAGGGAGCTGATGTAGGCATGGCCCGAAGCCCTTTTATGTCCTGGCACAGGAGCTGGTGGGGAAGAGGCGACGAGGTTCCAGCAGAGAAAAAATCTCCCTAGGATGGACGCTCTGAGAACCAGGGTCCATGCTGGGTGGGCATGGGGGGTGGTGTGGAGCATAAGCTAGAGGTGACCAGCAGGGGCCTGCCAAGTTAGCTACTATTGCCTCCAGGAGAGAGAGTTGGCTTAAACCTTCTCTCAGAGCAGAAAGCAGAAAGTCAGCTTATTGCAACACCAACTCAAGAAAGAAACTTCCTGCCTACCTTTCTGCCTCTAGCTCCCTGGGAGTGGTAAGAAAGCACAGCCAATGGGCAGAATAGGAGGGCGGAAGAGTCAGACCAGACAAAGGAGTGGCCTGCCCTATGGGTGAGGCAGCTCTCCCACTGGCCCAGCTGGTGGACAGGAGAGGATTTCACTCAAAATCAAGTTGAGGATTTGACTAATTACCAGCCATGGACATCCGACGATTGAACCTCAAGTGAATCGAGAACCATCTATTACTAAACAGTAAAAACAACGAAAGGGAGATACTGAAGAGCGTATTCAACGGCAGGGGGCAATTTCCCCCATTGAGTACATTTTAAAGGGAGAGGGAAGACTGAAATGCAGTCATATTTTGAATATACCATATAAGCTGAACTTGGTAAAAACAGCAGGTAGAGAGATGCCTCCTGATTATATTGTGTATGTCCTCTGGTCACCTTGAACTGAGCTCTCACGTTAAAAATGTCCAATGTTGGTAGCTTCTGAAGACCCCCCCCTCCCTCTGTGTTCCAAAGCCTGTGTGCTGCCTACCTTTTAGGGGCCACAGATCTGAGGAGGCTGCCGTGGTTCATCAGCCCTATTGCCAAAAGCCTGAGCTGTAAGAACATGTCAGTCATGCTCGAGGCAGAAGAAAGGAGCTGAAGGAGAATTAGACATGATTTGGTCTCATCCATCTAATGTAGGCACTGTCTCCATCATACACTAAAGAAAACCAATCCACTGCTGACGTATTTCATAGTTTACAGCTTCCTTAATCCACGTTTGCCAGATGGGGAAAAGCACTTTCCTAGAATGTGGTTCATGTGTATGTTTTATTCCCTCATGATTTCTCAAGATCTTTCTACTCCTCCATCACCCCCCTGGACCATCAGACCTTCAGAGCTGACCTGGCCATGCAGGCACCACTACCTTGGTGGAAGGTAGAAGAACATGAGAAGGGAGAGCCAACTTCCGGTCACTGTTGGCCAGGGACAGAAAGGGGGGTAAAGGGAGTGGGGGCAGTGTTGACCAAGCACCTACTCCATTCTTCCACATGACCGACCTGACTTCCTGTGGGCAGTGGTTCCAGGCGAGCAGGTATCCCTGTGTCCTTTGTCTAGTTCAACGGCATGAAGGTGGGCCAGTCCTGACTGCACAGACCTTGCTCTTCCTGCAGTTCCGTTCGGCCTCCCTTGAAAACACACTTTAAACACACGTTTTGAACTTCGCTGGCGACTTTCTCCTTCGTCGGAATGTTCAGAATCTAATCCTCTATCCAAACTCTGATAGTGTTTTTAAATAAGGACATTGTTTTTGATTTCCATTACCGCATTTTGATGAGACCGCATTGACTTCTTGTTATTAGAATTGAATTTTCAGGAGGGCAAATGACATGTTCTCTCTCAGCACTGCCTACCTTTCCATTATAGTGCGCACTATAGTTCATTCCAATCAACTTTTTCTTTTTTTTTTTTAACTCATTCCGCATTTCCCATATTTTTCTACTTCTATTACCATTCACAAATATCCTCCGGAGTGTGTTCCAATCGGGTGATATTATGATAACTTTCCCCTAGGGGTTGATTGGCTTCCACGCCGCAGCGCTCATTTCACCTGCGCTCATTGCCTTGGCCTGAGTCCAGAATGGCCCCTGGTCCCGCTGAGGGCCTCCCAGGCCGTGTGAGGAAACACTGCTGCCGTGTGCTCAGGGACAAGCCTCCCTCGGACTCCATTCCTGGGGCCCATCAGTCATTGTCGGGGGGTGGAAATGGCGTCACACGGACGGCTTTTATTTCTCTAATGCCTCCACTTCTTCTTCTTTTTTTTTTTTTTTCTGTTAGTTGCCTTGCTTTCTTTTTATGGGAAAACACGTCTCCTCACATTCATATTTTTTTTTTTTTTATAAATTTGATTCTTTCCAGAAGAGAATCAAGATCTTCCTCTGTGAACCAGCTAGACCAGCGGTTCTCAACCTGTGGGTCGCAACCCCTTTGGGGGTCAAATGACCCTTTCACAGGGGTCGCCTAAGACTATTGGAAAACACCTATTTCCCATGGTCTTAGGGACCACAGACCGCTCCTCGGTGTAGCAAAGTGTATCAGTGTAGTTTACTGTTGTCATATGAAGACTGTTACCCATGTGACACCACGATTCAAGACAAAAATTTTATTTATTTGTCATTAGAAATAAATATCTCACAATATATAATTACATATTGTTTTTGTGATTCATCCCTATGCTTTAATGATGTTCCATTTGTAACAATGAAAATACATCCTGCCTATCAGATATTTACATTACAGTTCATCACAGTAGCAAGATGACAGTGATGAAGTAGCCACGGAAATCATTTTATGGTTGGGGGTCACCACCCCATGAGGAGCTGTCTTAAAGGGTCACGGCGTTAGGAAGGTTGACAACCACCGAGCTAGCCAAGAATGCCACCTGGGGTCCACGGTGTTTTTATCAAGCTGTTGCCTTGCTTCTGGAGGTGGAGCTGCCCAAACTGGGCCACTGCGTGGAGGAGGAGGTGATCTCCGGGAAAGACCTTGTACTAAGGCGGTTCAAGGGCAAAAGGTGATTTCGAGTCCTCAGGGAGTTCCTCAGGGTGGCCTGGTGCCTGTCCAGTAGGCCAGGGACTGGACATAAACCTGAGTCCAATGTCTGCGCTGTCTCCATCATCCACTGAAAACAGTAAATCCGCTGCTCACCTTGTACGCTGGCCAAACGCTCGGCCGCTAATGTGAATGCCGCTCACATCTGCACCCTCGGAGGTGCAGAAATCGCTCATTTTATTTTTACTGGGTCCTCTTTTTCTATGCCCCTTCTAAACACTGCAGTCTAGCCCAAACTGGTTTGGCTCAGTGGATAGAGCGCCGGTCTGCAGACTGAAAGATCTCAGGTTCGATTCCGGTCAGGGGCCTGTACTTTGGTTGCGGGCACATTCCCAGTAGGGCGTGTGCAGGAGGCAGCTGATTGATGTCTCTCTCTCATTGATGTTTCTAACTCTCTGTCCCTCTCCCTTCCTCTCTGTAAAAAAAAAAATCAATAAAAAATATATTTAAAAAAATAAAAATAAAATAAACACTGTAGTCTCCCCATCCTAGTGGCCCCCACACATATATGAGGTACTTTAAACCTGGAATTCCATCCAGTTACACTAGTACAGTGGTACCTCGAGATACGAGTTTAATTCGTTCCGTCACCTTGAGGCATGGGAAACTATGAGAGGCTCGAGTCGCGGTAAACTGGTGGGTCATGTGCAGCCGGCCGATCCGCGCAATGACTCCTATCTCAACTGTTGCTCGTATTTCAAAGCAAAAATCGCTTGCTCGATGGCTCGTATCTCAAAAATCTCGTATGTTAGGGCACTCGTATCTCGAGGTACCACTGTACTCAGTTGTTAAAATCTCGCACCTTTCGTAGAATCCCCCCTCAGAGCCCCTGGCACACCCCGAATCTCCGCAGGCCTCAGAGAAAGGCCTCTCCTCTCCGGCTTGGAGCAGGCGGCATCCGGGCAGAGGGTTGGCACCTGGAGCTGGGTGGATGGCAGCTGCCCTGCCCCCCAGCCCACCGGGCTTTCCATGCAGAACACAGTGTTCTTCCCCAAGGGGCAGCCTCCTCAGGACATGCTCGCCCCGCAGCCAATTCCTCCAGGGATGGCTCCTCTACAACTCATTAGGCGGTTAATCACCTGTCGCTTGGCGACATCCCTTCCATGGCTATTGTTTAAAATTCTCCTATCAATACAGGGGTACCTCGAGATACGAGTTTAATTCGTTCCGTAACCTTGAGGCGTGGGAAACTATGAGACGCTCCAGTCGCAGTAAACTGGTGGGTCGAGTGCAGCCGGCCGATCCGAGCGATGACTCCTACCTCAACTGTTGCTCGTATTTCAAAGCAAAAATCGCTCGCTCGAAGGCTCGTATCTCAAAAATCTCGTATGTTAGGGCACTCGTATCTCGAGGTACCACTGTAGGTTTATGGTCAATGTCTTAAGACCTCAGAACGTCCCCTCTCAAAGGCAGGGGGACTCTCCTGGGTGGGCCAAAGGTTTCCAGTTGTGAGTCTGGGGAAATGTAGTGTGTTCTTCTGTTGTGATTTACTTATTGATGCTGGTATTATTTCCCGTACGAACACCTGCAAACCTGTGTTAGCCCCACCCTGTGTGTTCTCAGAATGGACCACACGGTGTCTTGCCTTGTGGCAACTCAAACAATAGGATTGTTGACTTTGCTTGAATTGTTTTAATGCAAATAAATCTCAGTAATTACCAGTGAACATGGGTTTGTCAGCACGAAGGAACCACAACTGGCTGTCCCCTGTTAGCGGGAAAGGATGTTTCCCCCAACACACGCTCATACACACACTGCAGGTGGAGCGCAATTATACTTCACTTTTATGTTCATTGCACACCTTTTACATGCTGGTGTCGTGAACTAGCCTCAGCTACAGGGGAGGATTATGTTTGTACTTTGGTGCACACTGAATGCCATGCGCACCTTCGTTAGAGTCAGGCTTTTCCAGAAAATCATGTTGCCAACAACTACACACACACACACACACACACACACACACACGTACACACAGCTCGTCAGGGGAAACACAGGCGCCCGGGATTGCATTCTGAGGGGGAGAAGCCTTCATTCACAAATGCAATGTCAGTCAGACGACGAACATGCCGGGGGGTGCATCGGGCATCCATAGGAGCCGGGAGCTGAGCCCCTGCATGGAGCTGGGTCCCACCCAGGGGTGGGGTCGCACAGGCAGGCCATGTGAAAGCAGCGTGGGGCAGAGGCCAGGCGTGGGGAATGGTCAGCCCCAGATCCAGCCTGGAAATCACAAGTGCTTTTCTTGGCTGTAAAGTCTCCCTGCGCTCCCCATCACAAGGCCATGTCTGTGTACCCCCCGCTCCTGCCCCCCATTCTGACCCAGACCTGCCTGAGGTGGGGTCACACATGCCTGTGTCAGTCCCCGGCACCTGCCAGTGAGCGGCATGGTGTGAGTTAGGTTTCTCTCTCCTTTCGCTCCGGGAAGAAACCTGCACGGGGAGGGAAGGCGGGAACCCTGACAATGAAGTCTCCCTGAGCCGGTTCTTCCCGGGTTCCCCTTCTCCTTCTCCTTCCCCTTCCCCTTCTCCTGCTCCTCCTCCTCCTACTCCTTCTAAATCCCAAACAATCCTCCTGTAATTGCCACGCACCTTAGCACAGCTGCGGGAGAGTGACGTTTCTACAGGAATGCCATTTCAGAGTGTGAGTTA
This sequence comes from Lasiurus borealis, assembly GCA_004026805.1. Classification (NCBI taxonomy): domain Eukaryota; kingdom Metazoa; phylum Chordata; class Mammalia; order Chiroptera; family Vespertilionidae; genus Lasiurus; species Lasiurus borealis. The sequence continues at coordinate 33,530 of PVJN01019887.1, forward strand.
AGGTTAGGGTGAAGCTTAGGGTTAAGATTAGGGTTAGGCTTAGGGTTAGGATTGGGTTAGGGTCAGGGTCAGGGTTACGCTTAGGGTCAGCGTTAGGCATAGGGTTAGGGTTAGGGTTAGGCTTAGGTTAGGGTTAGGGTTAGAGTTAGGGTTAAGGTAAGGGTTAAGGTTAGGGTTAGAGTTAGGGTTAGGCTTAGGGTTAGGCTTAGGGTTAGGGTTAAGGTTAAGGTTAAGGTTAAGGTTAGGCTTAGGGTTATGGTTATGGTTAGGGTTAGGGTTAGGCTTAGGCAGAGCTACTAAGGCTGCCGGAACTGAGGGGTCATGAATCCAGGGAAAGGAAGTCCATGGAGATAGTCCCCTTATCTCATGCAACCTTCTCCTTCCATGCATATGCTGACTTATAGGCGGGTTGGCTTCAGAGCTAAAACACTGCGTGGAGTTTGTGCTTTGCAATGCTCGGAAGATGAAAATCAGAGCTCAGAGCTCTGCGGGCAGCCAGGACTTGAGAAGTCAAAGTCCCGCAGAGCAGTGGCATTTGCTAATTGATTGGTATCAATTCAGAGGTTGGACAGCCGAGAGGAAACTTTCCGCTGAGAGGATGGAAGCTGAGTTAACTGTCCGCATCCTGTGGTCCCGGGAAACCCAGTTACAGGCAGGGCCCACCGGAAAGCAGAACCTAGGAAACATGTCAGTTTTCCACTGAGACCCCAAGTCTGCCCTCCATCAGGAGAGGTGAGTGGGTGGAGGGGATCCCACAAAACAGAAATGCAGCTTCATCGCAAATCCATCCAAACTCGGATTACTATAAACTCCCTGTTCTTACTGCCTGCCAGAGGCCAATGTATAGCATCGCTCCAAGAGAACAGCATCACTCAGAGCTTCAAACCATCACTCACAACAGCTGCTGTTTGACAGCAACAAATTATCAGGAAGGAAAACACCAGGAGACAACATCGAGTTGCAAAAATGTCGAGAGAAATCAATAAACAAAACCGAGGCTGACAGGTGAGTCGAGTAATGGGGACACAGGACGTGGCCTTTAAAATAACTGTGACTGTAACACTGTCAACCAGAGAAAAGCTCGCTGCAGCGATCGCACTAGTGTCAGAGAAGGTGGGCTTTAAGATAAAAGTACTACGGCGTCATCATGAAAGAGGGTCACTTCATCAGGAAGAAATAGGAATTCCAAATTTGAATGCAACAGGTAGCAAGCTTCAAACTATATAAAGCCAATTCAACAGAATTAAAAGAAGTTAGCATGTCCATAGTCATAGCAATACAGTGGTACCTCGAGATACGAGTCCCCTAACATACGAGATTTTTGAGATATGAGCGACTTTTGCTTTGAAATACGAGCAACATTGAGATAGGAGTCATCGCGCAGATCGGCTGGCTGCACACGACCCACCAGTTTACTGAGACTCAAGTGTTTCATAGTCTCCCACACCTCAAGGTTACAGAACGAATTAAACTTGTATCTCGAGGTACCACTGTAGATGAAAAAACAGTTCTTTTAATAACTAAGACAGCCAGCATGAAGAAAACCTCATGAGCACATGGGAAGTTTGACTAACACACTTCATGCTCTTAACCTGGCTGACCCCTACAGAACACTACTCAACACAACTGCAAAATGTCCATGCTTTTAAGTGCATTTACAATATCTACCCAAATCGAACATATATTGTGCCATGAAGCAAAGTATTTCAAAGATCTAGTGTTTGAATAAATAAATGAATTTAGCTAGGTAACTAGTAGAAGCTCATTATAAAACATCAGCCATATTCTTATATAGTAGACACTAACGTTAAAAAAAACAATGTTAAAGGATATATAAAAGAAAAGATATTATTGACAATAGCATCATCAGTGTCAAATACCTTGAAGTAAATCTAAAGAATGATGAAAGAAATACATACTGGAAACCATGAGACACTGAAAGTTTTATTCAAATGGGTAGACAGAAATTTTAAGAATTAAAACTCAATAAATTGTCCATTTTCTCCAAATTGATTTATTATTTAATGTAATCTCAGTCAAAATTCCGGTAGATTTTTTTGAGGGGGTGGGGTAGGGAGGTATGGAAATCAGTGAGTTGATTCTAAAATGTATATGAAAATGCAAAATGCAGGTATAAACAAAAATCATGAAGGACAGAATTGGAATAGACATGGTGCTGGACATCAAGAGCTCATCACCATAGCTTTATGAGGAGACAGTGGAAGTGACAGAAGATAGACTCTTAAAGCGACAGAACAGACTCCAGAAAGGATTCCGCATTCTCTTGACAACATATGGGTCTCTGGATTGGTGACAATGGTGACACTGAAGATTGTGGGAAAAGCATGCTTTTCCTATAAAAATGCTGGGCCAACTGGGTATATCTTAATCCCCACTTAATACCCCAAATCAGTGGTTCTCAATAGGGGTGATGTTGGGTCCCTTACCCTCAGGGACATCCAGGAAGGCCTGGAGACATTATTGTCATGACTGAGGATGCGTATGCTACTGGCATTCAGTGGGTACAGGTTAGGGACTGCGAGTGTCCTGCAATGCACAGGAGAGTTACCCACAACAAAGAATTATCTGACCAAAATGGCAATAGTGTCAAGACCAAGAAACTTGTTATAAACAAAAAACAATCTCGGCATGATTGCAGGCGTAAGTAGGAAAGCTAGACTATCAAAGTTTCTTGAAGGTAACCAGAAATCAGACAGTCATGATTTGGGATGGTAAGTATTTCTTCTTTTTTTAAAAAATATATTTTATTGATTTTTTTTTACAGAGAGAAAAGAAGAGTGATAGAGAGTTAGAAACATCAATGAGAGAGAGACATCGATCAGCTGCCTCTTGCACACCCCCTACTGGGGATATGCCCACAACCAAGGTACATGCCCTTGACGGGAATCGAACCTGGGACCTTTCATTCTGCAGACCGATGCTCAATCTACTGAGCCAAACCGGTTTTGGCTGGTAAGTATTTCTTAAACATGATACAAAAAACAGTAAGCATTAAGTAAGATATTGAACAATGAGATTATAATTTATCGATACTTATCGCTGACATAGTAAAATGTTAAGCCATGGAGGAGATATTTGCAATATAACCAACATGCAGAATAGGTAAGCAAAGTCTAAGAATCAATAATAAAAAAGACAGATAACCCAACAGGAAAAAACAAACAAACAGGCAAAGAACTTTCACAAGGACTTCATA
>PVJN01019888.1:0-15087 GCA_004026805.1 Lasiurus borealis
ATGTAAAATCCCAGGGGTGGGAGTAAATATATTTACAACTTTGCAGGAAAGTGCGTAAAATGCTGATAGGAACCATGTTGTGGGCAGCTGAGACACACAATGTAGAGAGAGAGGATTTTATCTTTAGCCTGCTGGAGAAGAATCTTGGGTTTAGACTAAGGAGGACACTGTGATATATAAAAATATTTCCAAGAGTAAATCTGGAATTCAGTCTCAAAGTGTGACTCTCCAGTGGTGGGGAAAGAACACAGAAAACCTGAAGCTAGAGGAGGAGAAACTAGGTGAGAGTCATGTCAACCATAAAATAATCATATACTGTGAAACAAACTGATCAGTGATCTGTGTTGTTGTTTTTTTAATATATATGAAGTCAATATTACTATGACAGTTATTGTCAATATAAATTGATTAGAGGCGGAACAGGAAGATGATGATATGGAAGTAATAGGAATTATATGTTGTGGTAATGCGGCAAGAAAATGATTTTTCACAATCACCAATTATTACTCTAATGAGGAAATTAATCAAATACAGAAAACCTAATTGGAATACTGATGAGTGAACATAGATGACCATACTCCTTGGGGGATAAGTTAAGGCACAAAATAGGAGGTTTTTACATGTTAACTATTAGAAGTTTATCCTAAATGGTTTGCCTTCAGGAAGAAAAGATAGGAAAAGAACAATTGCCAAGAACTAAATGCTAATTTTTTGAATAATTTCAAGGTTTATTATTAGTGGCCTAACATATATTGGTAAATGCCTTTTTCTTTATGTTATATAAAATATTGACTTTTTCTCTGTGTTTTAATCAACTGAACCAGAACATAAGCTCTTTAAAGGAAGGAAAGGTGAATTATTATGTTTAGGATTTAGAGTGATATTTCATAAAAACCTGATTATCTTGCAAGAAACACAATTGCTCTGAAGCTGACTTAAGTAAAATGTTGTTATATAGCCAGGAGAGCATCTCAAAGAATAGAAATGAAAGGACATCATAGCAATATTGAGTAATATTGTGTATGTCAGTAATAGGCTACAAACAGAGCGTGATAAAATTCTAATATTTTCCGTATCTGTCAACATTGTTTATTTACATTTATAACTAATTATTTTCTTAACTCTTTGCAAAAGAGCTTTATCTAGCTCTCTATCTTCAGAGTTAAACAACCTACTGCTGAGTGCTTCTGAGTTCCCACATTACAGAAGCCTTCCACCCAAGGGAGATGAAGTGTGCCTTTGCTAATACCAATTTGAATTTCCAGGAAGGAGTAACTGTATGAATAAATTTGATACAGGTGCCCAATTCTGAACCAATCAACTATAGCCAGGGGTGAAGCAACAGATGGTTTCAGCATAGAGCCTGCCCAAAGAACAAACATTTACAAAAGAAAGGACAATTGTTCTGAGATCCCTACAGTGACCTACAGTTCTCATTGTGGATGTGTTAAATGAATAATAAGAATGTCACATCCAGTTCTTCTCTAGTGACTCCTGTGTATATTCCTCCTTGCCAGACACTATTTGTAGCTGAACTATTTTAAGAAAAACTATTAGATGTATTAAAAGAGCCAAAATTATTTAGGATTAGAGGAGACAACTATAACTTTCTTTTATTATTGAACTATACTATGTGACATAGAATATTCAATGTGTTTATATGTTCAAATTCCACCTCTTTTATTTATTAATTTTGCAAGCTTTAGATATGCCTTTTTTATTTAAAAAAGATACATTTGAGCCCTGGCTGGTTTGGCTCAAGGGATAGAGCATCAGCCTATGGACTGAAGGATCCTGGGTTCAATTAAGGTCAAGGGCACATGCCTGGGTTGTGGGCTTGATTCCTAGTGTGGGGCAAGCAGGAGGCAGCCGATCAATGATTCTCTCTCATCATTGATGTTTCTATCTCTTTCCTTCTCTCTTCCTCTCTGAAATAAATTAAAATATATTTTTTAAAAATATATTTGACTCACTTGTGAAATGGGAATAATAAATAAAGTATTGCCTAGCACTGTGTGTAGATAAAACAAGATATTTTCTGAAGCGTGCCTCCCATTCTGCCTATCACATAGTAAGCATGCCAGTCATATTGTATCATTCTTATTTCTTTTAGTCTTTTTATTTGGTAGTTATCTTAGTTATCCTTAGGTGCTAAAGCAGATATCACAAACTTTGTGGCTTAAAACAACACAAATTCATTTCTGATCTCACAGGAGATCAGAAATCTGAAATAGGTTTTATTTAAAATCAAACTGTCAGAGGGGCTGCTGAGGGCTTTAGGGAAGAATCTGTTTTCCAGCCCTGAGAAGCCAGCAAGCAAACTGCATTTGTTGACTCATGGCTGCTTTTTCTATCATCAAAGCCAGCAGTGAAGCATCTTCGGATTTCTCTTTCTGATTCTGACTTGCCTGCACTCCTCTTACACAAAACTTTGTGATTACATTAGGCCCACCTGGATAACCTAGGCTAAGCCCCGGCCTCCGCCTAAGATTCTTAACTTAATCCCTTTTGCTGTGTAAGGTAAAAGCATTCGCAGGTACCAGGATTCAGATGTGGACTTCTTTGGACAGTTATTATCCAGCCTACCATAACAACAGTGTTTTTTTTCTCAAGAGTAAGTCTGTATTTAACAAAACTTACTTTATGAATATGTCATTCAGTTTTAAATCAATTTTGGGTTTACAAATACATTTCCTAACTATAAAAAGAATATAGTATCTGAAGAAAAAATACTAACAAATAAAGTCATGTCTGTGGGATGAAAAAAGAATAGGATTATTGATGCCGGCATTAGACTATTATGAAAGTATTTCTCATATATATTCATGAGAACCTTTTGATATTATGTTAATATATACAAAATAAGTTATAGGGAGGTATATCATATTGCAGAAAATATTAATCCAAACAAAGTATTTCTCAGTTATCAAATTGTTCTTTATGACCTACTGGTGTATGGAATTAAATTACTAGTGATCCATATTGCTTAAAGCAAATCAAATTTGTTGACCAGATGTAAACAATAAAAAAGTATTCCAGGCATATTGCCAACACATGATTTTAAATTTTACTTAATTCTACAAAAAATACATTTAAGTTGAAAGAGAGAGAGAGTATTTAAAAACTCTAGCTTATTAGTTCCAGAATTGCCTAGACTATATGAACAAATATGTAGCTTCTAACAATATTTTTTCTTTCTATCATTTTATGTCACATGCAGATTAATTTTGCCTTTGAGAAAAGAAAACAGAGACTCTGCCTGGCCCTTTACAACCAAGGCAATCCTTTCTAACTTCTGTGAAATTCCAAAGCAAGGTTTTTATTTAAATTGATTAGTGAAAATAAAATATACATTTCTACAATAAATTGTTAATTTGTTCTGAATTTTTTTAAGTGTTTTATGAGTTGATTTTAAATGTTCATTCAGACTTGGAAAATCATTACTAGTCAAAGAATACCTCTTATTGTACCACAAGAGCCTAGAATTTAGACTTTATTGGGTCTCTCATGTTAGACAAATTCCAATTGGCTTTAAAATTTAAGCTTAAAGCTAGTTTTACTTCAGTTAATCTTGAATTATTTGAAAAATCATTGATTTTTCTGATTGTGTGACTTTTGTCTTGTTTCCAATTTTGATCATGATTTAGATGACTTTTCCCCAAAAAGCACTCCACAAAATAAAGTTGTGGTAAAAAAAAAAGCCTTGCTTTAAGGTTACCTGGCATTATCCCCACATGACATTTGCTTTAAAAGAACTCTGTGAGAAATAAACAACCTTGCCAAAAGGAAATAGCACTTGAAAAAGGGAAAAAAACAAAAAACACTTGCCACCAAAGATAAGCAAAAAGGATAATGAATGCTATAATCTCCCAAAACTACTGTTCCATTTGTTAATGTTTATATGTCAGATGAAGGAATAGTAAAGTAACTTCTTGTTTATATGCCCAAAGATGCCAAATTAAGTCCCCATTTTCTGGTGCTGAAACTTGATTAAGCTGTTCTGGACATACTCTTTTTTGAAGGTTAGAGAGGCAAATAAGTAGTGAGTAAAAGGGTTTTGTTTGATGATCTGGACAATTACAGAGAATGAATACACAGTAACACATCATCTATTAAATCAACTGATATAAAATATGAAAATCCATTTTGATTATGAGGCCAAATAATAGTGTTTAACTAAGAATTTAATTTCTGAATAGGCAATTTAATTACATAGTTAATAAAAGATTATAAATTATGCTTTGCTGATGATTCAGTTCACAATTTTTGGCAGACACAATGCTAGGTCCTGGGAATAAATTTGTAAAGGAGATTGAGTGGCTCCTTTTCCACATGAACTATACATTTCATTGGAAAAAAAATGGGCAATACTCATTTCAAATATGATGATTGTTATGAAAACAGTAAAAAGGGGTACTGTGGGACCATCTGGGAAAACAACCTAACTTATTATTTCTACTTTACTGCCATTTATATTCTTTAGTGTGATCTGACACCATCCCTCAAAGAAGTAGGATGCTCATTGCTTCCTTTCTGCCTTTGTTCTTTCTTTTCTTTTTTTCCCTCCATCTTTATTTTAAGTCTGTTCTCCCTCCCACAACTTTCTCTGGTAAAAAATAAACCAGGTTATACAAATATTGAAGAAGCAACTACAGTGATACCTCGAGATATGAGTGCCCTAACATACAAGATTTTTGAGATATGAGCCATCGAGTGAGCAATTTTTTGCTTTGAAATATGAGCAACATTTGAGATATGAGTAATCGGCCAGCTGCACATGACCCACCAGTTTACCAGGACTCGAGCATCTCATAGTTTCCCACGCCTCAGTCAGTGTGCTTGTTTACCTCCTTGTCAAAGCATCTTTTGTGCATTTACATACTTTATCACATTTCTTTTTATAACCATGGGTCTGAAGAAAGCGAGTGGAAAGGTCAGTGCTCAGAAGAGGATGATGTCTACTGAATTAAAGCGTGAAATCATAGAAAAATATGAGCAAGGTGTGCGAGTGGGTGACTTGGCAAGGCAATACGGGCATAGTACTTCAATGATATGCACTGTGCTTAAACAGAAGGAGTTGATAAAGGGTATAACGCCAGCTAAGGACATTACAATAATTTCTAAGCTCTGTATCTCTCTCCATGAAAAGATGGAGAATCTACTGATGGTATGGGTGACGGAGAAGCAGCTTAAAGGAGATACATTAACACAGGGCATCATATGCGAGAAGGCGCGAGCAATTTACGGTGATTTGCTGGAGCAGACCCCACGCACTTCCAAGGACGAAGCATCGAAAGAATCTTTTAAAGCCAGTAGAGGCTGGTTTGATAACTTCAGGAAAAGGTCTGGCATTCACTCCATCATCAGGCATGGTGATGCAGCAAGTTCAGATGTGAAGGCAGCTGAGGATTACCTCAAAACTTTTTCCGAACTGATAGAAGCCAAAGGATATATCCCCAGCAAGTCTTCAACTTTGACAAGACAGAGCTTTTCTGGAAGAAGATGTCGAATAGGACTTATATAACGGCAGAGGAGAAGACGATGCCAGGCCACAAACCCATGAAGGATAGGCTAACTCTCGCACTGTGCGCCAATGCGAGTGGCGACTTCAAGGTCAAGTGTCTGCTCGTATACCATTCGGAAAACCCCAGAGTCTTTAAATCACATAAGATTTTAAAAGATAAACTGCAAGTTATGTGGAGGGCAAACCCGAAGGCATGGGTCACAAGGCAGTTCTTTGTGGAGTAACTAAACCTGCTTTATGGCCCTTCTGTTAAGAAATAGCTACAGGAAAACAACCTAACCATGCAAGCCCTTCTCGTCCTAAACAATGCTCCTGCTCACCCACTAAACCTCGAAGATGAACTCCTCAAAGAGTTCAAGTTTATAAAGGTTGTCTACCTACCTCCCAACACCTCTCCTATCCTGCAGCCCATGGATCAGGAGGTGATTTCTAATTTTAAAAAGCTGTACATCAAGCACCTGTTCTGGCACTGCTTTGAGGTGACAGAGAACACAAACCTCACCCTTCAAGAGTTCTGGAAGAACCACTTTAACATTGTGATATACCTCAGAATTATTGATTGGGCTTGGCTGGGTGTTCCAAAGAGGACTTTGACCTCTGCATGGAAGAAGCTGTGGCCTGAGGTCTTAGCCTAAAGGACCTTCGAAGAATTTGAACCTGAGGTGCCAGTGGAGGAGGAGATAGTGTCTCTGGGAAAATCCATGGGCCTGGAGGTGGATGAGAGAGACATGAATGAGCTCGTTGAGGAGCACTCTCTGGAGCTCACCACAGAGCAGTTACAAGAGTTGCAGTCTCAGCAACATGCAGAGGTTCTCCACAAAATTGGTTTTGAGAAGGAGCCAGAGGTGGAGGAGATCTCTACAAGTGAGATAAAGGAGATCTTAGGAATGTGGGAGAGGGTGTCACAATTCGTGGAAAAGAAACACCCCGAAAAAGTTGCTACTGGTCGTGCATCGGAGCTGTTCAATGAAACTTGCCTCACCCATTTCAGAAACATTCTGAAAGGGAGGAACAGGCAAACCTCGTTGGACACGTTTTTTTTTTGAAATTGGCCAAAAATGCAAAGACCAGTAGCAATTAAGTTCAGTGAAGATTAGTTAAGTTACATTCAGTTTAGGGATAAAGTGTAGCATTAAGAGTGTAACAAGTAGGTAAATACACTTTGTAAAACCAGTTTATTCCTTTACATTTTCTTTTATTATGCTTTTATACTATATTTATCATTTATAAATACATTTTTCTTATTCAAAAACAAGTAACAAGAACAACTGGGGTGGCATTTTGGGGGCTGGAATGGATTAACGGCATTTCAATTGATTTCAATGGGGAAATTTGCTTTGAGAAACCAGCAACTTGATATATGAGCAAGGTTAAGGAACGAATTAAACTTGTATCTCGAGGTACCACTATACTTGAATTATTAATTAGTTAATTGCTACCAGTAACTTCTTTGAATGAGACGTACAAATTTCTATAAGAGAGGCACCCTGATTATTGTTTTATAAGAGGAGATGCTTAAATTGAGATTTTTAAAGAACAAGTAAAATAATGTTTTTCAAGAAGATGGAACATCAGCGTATGTGAAGGCTTTCACACAGGAATGATTTGGAAGAATTAAAAGAGCCTTCTGCAAAGAAGATTTGGATCACCCTAACCAGTCTGGCTCAGTGGACAGAGTGTTGGCCTGTGGACTGAAAGGTCCCAGGTTGAATTCCGATCAAGGGCAAGTACCTTGGTTGTGGGCATATCTCCAGTAGGAGGTGTGCAGGAGGAAGCTGATTTATGTTTCTCTTTCATTGATGTTTCTAATTCTCTATCCCTCTCTCTGTAACAAATCAATATAATATATATATATTTTTAAAAAGAAGGTTTGGATCAAGAAGCAAGAAGAAAGATGCTTCAGAGATACATGAACATTTTATAGATGGGGACACTAAGCCTTAGAAGCCAATTAAATATAGCAGTTTATCATGTGGTAATAATTGAAAAGGTAGAGATGAAGCCTAGAGTTTGATTATAAAGAATGTAGTAAATATTAATATACAATACTTATTCTCATAAGGAGGCACTCAGCCAGTTAGGATCTGACTTTTCTTCAAACATAGATCTTTATAAATACAAATATCATTCCCTTTGCCAGTGAATGATTAAAGGCTCCTGAACAAAGACAATCACTGCATAGCTTTCCTCTGTAAATAAGAACTCACATATGACCCAAATTGACCCAATAAGACATGAAGACATGGACTTTTTATGTGCTGACATAAGGCCTAGAATTATTGCTGCCATCACACAGAGGATGCCAAACTAAGAGACCCTCAAAAAAAAATGAGATTGGAGAAATGTAATTAAATCAGTCTCACACCCACAATAGGTCTGAGCTCTTAGATATGTGGGCCAGTACCAGAAGTATTTTCAGTTATTGGTAGCATAGAAACTGGATATGACATGAAGAAAATTATGCTTTAGGAGATTAATCTGGTTACAGTGAGAAAAATATTAAGGTTTATTGTGCTTATGTATCTAGTGTTTATAAACTTCTGATCTGTAAAACGATATTAAAATGGTATATATTGTCATATATTTGTTATTATTTAAAGTGTTTTTAGCCTGAATGTACTTTTATAGAGTTCAATTTGTTTAGGGAGGGCCTCAAAGGGGAGTATAGGTTTGGTGTAAATATCAAGAAACATTATCTTTTTTTTGAAAGGTAGAGATAGTCAATTTTGTTAGTTTATCATAACCTGATAGCTAAATAAAATCATATGTTACTAAATCAAGAGAATAAAATAGGACTCTTATATAACATCATATATAAAAATCAACTCAAAATAAATTAAATGTTTAAATATAAAACCTAAAACCAGGGGGAGAATCCAAGATGGCGGCATAGGTTCACACAACAACTTCAAAACTACAACTAAAAGACAGAACATACAGCATCCAGAACCACAGGAAAGCTGGCTGAGTGGAAATTCTACAACTAGAAGGAAATAGAGGGGCTCGCAGAGACCCAGAAGAGCTGCAAAAAGCTGAGATACAGAGACACGCGCGTGGAGAGAGCAGGTGCTACATTACCTGGCTTTCTCTGGCAGGAGGGAGACAGAGACTCCCAGTGGCATTGAACCTCTTATCCTATGACACTAAACCCCAGGTGCAGCCGAAACTCATATGGGGGGAGTTTGGACCTTGAAAAGGGAGAAGTGCACGGAAATTTAGGGGAGTTACAAAAGGGCAGAAGTCTGGTGGTGCTCATGGCACTGCGTGCAGAGGACCGACTGCTGATTGTGCTGCTGGCTTTCACAAGTGGGCGGGAGACAGAGCCTCCCAATTGCACCACTTCTAACTCCACTAAACCCCAATTTTGGGTGAAACCCTGGGGACCCAGATTCATATGGTCCCAGAGTGCAAGGGAGCCGTAAAGGCAGCAGTCTAGAGGCACTGGGAAAGTGTGCATGTGCACACAGGGGCCGCTCCAGTGATTACCCTGTCATGTGAGACTCAGGAGCCACGGAGGATGGGGCCAAATGGAAGACAAGGCGGTCTGTTAAGCCCTGAGACTCCACCCATTCCAAACTCAACAGGGAGGCTTTTGCAGTTTTGCAAGTCTTGTATCATAAGGCTGAATCCAACACAGAAGTTCTCCCTGCATAGTGAAAATGCGAGGACAAAAGAAGAGATCACAAACAAAAGAAATGGAGAAAAACAAACAACTGGTTATAGAGTTCAAAACCATGGTTTTGAAGAATATCCTAGAAGAGATGGATAAAGTTAGTGAGACCTAAGAAGAGATGAAAAAGAACCAACTAGAGATGGAAAAGGACCAACTAGAAAATAAACATACACTGACTGAAATAAAAAATACTATACAGAAACCTAACAGTTGACTAGAGGAAGTCAAGAATCAAGTCAAAAATTTGAAATATAGAGAATCAGAAACACTCAACTGGAAAAGCAAGAAAAAAAAAAAGAATCCAAAAATGTGAAGATAATGTAAGGAGCCTCTGGGACAGCTTCAAGTGTACTAACATCAGAATAGTGGGGGTGCCAGAAGAAGAGAGAGAGCAAGATACTGAACACTTATTTAAAGAAATAATGACGGAAAACTTCCCACATCTGGTAAAAGAAATAGACTTACAAGTCCAGGAAGCACACAGAACCCCATATAAATGGAATCCAAAGAAGACTACACTGAGACACATCATAATTAAAATACCAAGAGCAAAAGACAAAGAGACAATGTTAAAAGCAGCAAGAGAAAAAGTTAATTACCTACAAGGGAGCACCCATATGATTGTCAACTGGTTTCTCAACAGAAATGATGCATGTCAGACGGAAGTGGCAAGAAATATTCAACATGATGCATAGTAAGAACCTACAACCAAGAATACTCTACCTACAAAGCTATCATTCAGAATTGAAGGGCATATAAATAGCTTCACAGATAAGAAAAAGCTAAAGAAGTTCATCAACACCAAACCAGTATTATATGAAATGCTGAAAGTTACTCTTTTAGAAGAGGAAGAAGAAAAAGGTTAACGATAAAAAATTATGAACAACGAATACATATCTATCAACAAGTGAATCTAAAATTAAGTGATTTAAAAATTTGATCAACAAAATAAACAGGTTAATATAATGGAATCAGGAGCACAGAAAGGGAGTGGACTGATATTTCTCAGGGGGAAAGGGGTGAGGGGTGTATAGGGAGAAGATGGACAAAAACCATACACCTATGGAAGAGGTCAACGGGAGGGAGGTAAGGATAGAGGGAAGGGTGGGAGCCAGGTGGAGGGGAGCTATGGAGGGGAAAAAGAGAAACAAATGTAATAATCTGAATAAAGACTTAATTAAAAAAAAAAGAAAAAAAAAAGAAACTCTCTCTAAAATAAGAAGGCTGGATTGAATAAAGTTGCAAAAAAAACAAAAAAAAAAAAACAAAAAAACAAAAAACAAAAATAAACCCTAAAATCATGAAACTCCTAGAAGAAAAATAGGAAAAATATTTATTGATATTGATCCTTATAATAACTTTTTGGATATAACACCAAAGCATAGGCAACAAAAGCAAAGTAAACAAGTGCTACTACATCAAACTAAAAAGCTTCTTTATAGCAAAAAACAAAACAAAACAACAATAAACAAAATTTAAAAAGGTAACCTGTGAAATGAGAGAAAATATTTGCAAGCCAAATATCTGATAAGGGGTTATTATTTAAACTATTTAAGGAATGCGTATAACTTAATATCAATAAAAACAAATAACCCAATAAAAATTTGAAAAGGAACTGAATAGACATTTCTCCAAAGAAGATACCCAATGACCAACAGTTGCTCAACATCGGTAATCACAGAGAAATACAAATCAAAACCACAGCAAGATATCACCTATTGTGGCATATATATATATATATATATATATATATATATATACACACATATATATATATATATGTATGTGTATAAAACATAACAACTTTTGGAGACTATGTGGAGAATAGGCAATCCTTAAACATTGTTGGTGGGAATGTAAATTGGTCAGCTACTATGTAAAACATATTAAGAAGATAGAGAATGTTGCCATTCGTGAAAACATGGAAAATACTATGTTAAACAAAAAAAAAGCCAGACACAGGAGAACTTTCTGTACAATTCCATTTAAAATATTAAAAATTATAGAATCAGAAAGTGTAGAAGAAACCAAGATGGCAGCATAGGTAAACACCTAAACTGCTGCCTTGCACAATAATTTCAAAACTACAACTAAAAGACAAAATGGACATTATCCAGAACCACAGGAAAGCTGGCTGAGTAGAAATTCTACAACTATAAGGAAAGAGAAAAGCAAACTGAGACTCAGAGGAGCTGCAAGTGGCAGAGTACTGATACGCATGTGGAGAGCACTGGTAACTGAGTATGTAGCTGGCTTTCTCAAATGGGAGGAAGACGAAAGTTCCCGACTGCACTGAACTCCAGTTCCAGGATAGACTCTGGGGTCCCAGACTTATTTCGGGAGAAATTGTACTGTCTGGCAGTAGGTGGAACTCAAAGACGGCTTTTTCTCAGAGGTACTTGCAGCAATTACCACGGGACATTGAGACACAGGGGCCTATTAGGACATGCCTGACAGGAAACCAATGCTATCTGCTCTCTCCCATCCAAGCTGAACACAGAGGCTTTATAAGTCTTGTCTCATAAGGGTGTCTCCAGCAAAGAAGTTCTCCCAGGGTAGCCACAGCTAATTGGCCTGGAGGTCAATTCCTCTCAGTGATATCAACAACAACCAAGGCTCAATTACAACAAAACGGTACACACAGACCACAAAGGGCTGCACCAAGAGTGTCTACCTAAGGTAACTGGGGAGGCTGAGCCACTGGGTCCTGTAGGACACCTAGCACTCAAAGCCACAATATCAACTCAGGGAAGCAGCCAAAATGCAGAGACAAAGAAACAGATCACAAATGAAAGAAAGGAAGGAAAGCAAATGACTGAATATAGAGCTCAAAACCATGGCTATAAGGTTTTTCAAGAATTTCTAGAAAAGGCCAATAAATTTAGCAAGACCCTTGAAAATATGAAAAAGGACCAACTAAAAATTAAGCATATACTGACTGAATTAAAAAAAAAATATACAGAGATCTAACAGTAGACTTGAGAATTGCAAGAATCAAGTCAAAGATTTGAAACACAAAGAAACAAAAAACACTCAACCAGAGAAACAAAAAGAAAAAATAATTGGAAAATATGAAGAGAGTGTAAGGAGCCTTGGGACAACTTCAAGCATACCAACATCAGAATTATGGAGGTGCCAGAAGAAGAGAGAGAGCAAGATACTGAAAACCTATTTGAAGAAACAATGACTGAAAACTTCCCCTAACTGGTGAAGGAAATAGACTTACAAGTTCAGGAAGTGCACAGAATCCCAAATAAAAGGAATCCAAAGAGGACCACACCAAGACACATCATAATTAAAATTCCAAGAGCAAAAGACAAAGAGAGACTGTTAAAAGCAACAAGAGAAAGTTAATTACCTACAAGTGAGCACCCATAATATTGTCATCTGATTTCTCAACAGAAACTATGGAGGCCAGACAGGAGTGGCAAGAAATATTCAAAGTGATGAACAGTAAGAACCTACAACCAAGATTGCTCTACCCAACAAAGCTTTCATTCAGAATCAAAGGTCACATGGAATATAAAAAGCTTCAAAGATAAGTAAAAACAAAAGGAGTTCACCACGAAACCAATATTACATGAAATACTGAAAGGTATTTTTTAAGAAGAAGAGGAGGAAGAAGAAAAAGATAAAGATAAAAATTATGGACAACAAATACATATCTATCAGCAAGTGAATCTAAAAATCAAGTGATTAAAAAAATCTGATATACAGAATAAACTGGTGAATATAATAGATTCCAGGGTATAGAAATAGAGTTGACTGACAATTCTCTGGGGGGAAAAGGTGCAGGGGGTGCAGGAAGACATTGGACAAAAATCGTACAACTCTGGATTAGGACAGTGGGGAGAGGTTAGGGCAGAGGGTGGGGCTGGGAACCAGGCAGGGAACTATGGGAGAAAAAAGAGGAACAATTTTAATAATGTGAACAATAAAGATTCATTAAATTAAAAAAAAAAGGAAAGTGTAATAGCAGGTGATAGGTACTGGAGGGAGGAGAAAATGAAGAGTTATTATTCAAAAGGTACACATTTTACATTATGAAAGAAGAATAAGTCCTAGAGATATATATTCTGCATATTGCCTATAGTTTACACTGATTACTTGAGAAACTTGCTAGGAAGGTGGATATTATGCTTAGTGTTCTTATCATTATCATCATTATAAATAAGAGGATGACAGAAAACTTTTGCAAGTGACAAATAGGTTTATCATATAATTTATGTTGATGATGTCATAGGTACATTTTCTCCAAGTTAATTCAATATGTACAGAATTTTTTAGCTTAAAAATATTTTTCGTATTTATTTTTTGCTGCCCTAAGTGATAGCTCACAACTATGCTGGTTTCTGCTACTTGATTCAAACTTTAATATTTTCAGTTTCTTGAACTCATTTTTGGCCATCTGCTCTAATTTCACTCTCTCCTCAGGAAACTTCATTTAAATTGATTTAGTATTAAATTTGTTCATTAAAATTTAACATTTTCCCAGACATGTTAAATTATATTATGGTCAGTAACCCCCTATGTTTTATAGGTATATCAACTTTCACAAACCTCAAATGATTTTCGATATTTTAACTTAAACCTCATCCAGGCTTCCTAGATTAGATACTCTGCTGATTTGCACATTAACAACAAAACACACACACACACACACACACACACACACACACACGAACACAGTCACTCAAGAATTCTCCAAATTGCATTGTTCTGATATACACAAATTTAAATTATGATAGTACATTAACTGAGTAATTGCATAAAGTACACATTTTGCTTCTAGCTCTTTAGTCCACAGATTGCTATATAAGTAATGAATGTGATTCATTCATGATAATTAACCAATATGTAACTGTTTGTAAAGTTTGAGGGTGATTGGTCACCAAATAGTTTTAGTCATTTCATGTTCAGGCAGCACAGAACATAGTTGTGTTGCCTGCTGAGCACTTCCCAATAAACTCTGGTGACAAAAAAAAAGAATAATGGAAGGAAGACACTACTAAAAGAATTCAAAGTGCAGCAAAGAATAGAACAATGACAATGCTGAAAGTGATATTTAAATATAGTCTGATAAGAATTATAGAAGAGATAGCTGACCATAAAAATATTGATGTTGACATTTTTAGAAAGACTCTAGGTGTGCACCAGAGGAATTTAGTGAAGTTGAGATTGTTGACTTAAATGAGGAAAGCAGTTGTGGTGAAAATATCCCAGAGTGACACCATAAAAAAAAATCATTCTCACTTGATTTTAGCTTTTTAACTATTATATTTTTATTTTTAATCAATATTATTACTACTACTATTTTACCTTTTTTAGCATCATTTTGTTTTCTCTATTTTATTTTACATTCTATTTTCATTTTTCCTTTAGCATCATTTTACTCTATCTCAACTTTACCTTCATGCCAACACTTCTCTTCCTAACTTTTCCCATTTTGTTGTCCTTTTCCTCTTACCCTATCCCTGCTTTATATTTTCTCTATTCCTTCTTTTTACCCCCCATTAAAAATTCATCTTATTTATATATCTAATTCCAGATCCCTACTCTAAATCCATACACACCTCTCTTCTTTTTCCTCACTATCCACATTTTTTCTCTCTTCCCTTTTTTTGTTTGTTTTCATTGTTGTTAATGTTTTCTTGTATTTTTTCTTGTTTTATGTTTTGTTTGTTTGTTTTGCCTTGCTTCCTCTATGTCTTTTTGTTGTTGTTTGCTTGATTGTTGATTAGATTGGTATTTTGTGCTTGTTTCTGAGATTGCTTCTCTTTTTGTGTGTGTGTGTGTTTTGCTTTTGTTTTTGTTTGTTTGTTACTTCTGTTTTTCCTCCCCTCACTTGTTATTAGTTGTTATTTGTAGTTTGCAATCATCTCTGGGTATT
>PVJN01019888.1:15187-36843 GCA_004026805.1 Lasiurus borealis
CTTCTTCTTCTCCTTCCTTATTCCTTAATTCTCTTTCCAATGGTGGTCACATTTATTTGGAGTTATTAGTATCCTGAATACATTTGTATTCAGTACCTTCTGTTTTGTGCCATGTTGTATCATATTTTATGCCTTTAAAACAACAT
Organism: Lasiurus borealis; assembly: GCA_004026805.1. Taxonomy (NCBI): domain Eukaryota; kingdom Metazoa; phylum Chordata; class Mammalia; order Chiroptera; family Vespertilionidae; genus Lasiurus; species Lasiurus borealis. The sequence continues at coordinate 15,334 of PVJN01019888.1, forward strand.
CCACGTAATAGGCGTCCCAGAATGAGAGGAAACTGAGCAAAGAATAGGAAAGCTGTTTGAAGAAATAATGAAAGAAAACTTCCTTAATATAGGGAAGAAAACACTCACACAAACCCAAGAAGTTCACAGAGTTACAAACAAAATGAACCCCAAAAGTGGCCAGAGAAAGAAAGTTACCTACATAGGATCTCCTGTCAGACTAGCAAATGATTTCTCAACAGAAACACATCAGGCCAGAAGGAAATGAAATGAAATATACAAAGTCATACAAAGGACGGGTCTGAATCCAAGAATACTGTACCCATTGAAGCTTCAATCAAAATTGAGGGTGAAATCAGGAGCTTCACAGATACAAAGGACTAACAGAGGTTATTACCACCAAACCAGCAATGCAAGAAATATTAAAGGGTATATTATAAGAAGAAGAAATATGAAATGAAGAAGGAACACAGGCATAAAGAATAAAAATGGTGACAAACAAGTGCTTATCAATAATAACTTTAAATGTAAATGGATTAAATTCCCCAATCAAAAGACATAAGATAGCTGAATGGATGAGAAAATGTGTCCCACATATTTGCTGTCTATAGAAAACCTACCTCAGAAAAAAGGACTCACACAAAGTGAGGGTGATGAGATTGGAAAAGGTTTTTCAGATGAATAGAAATAAACAAAACAAAACAAAACAAAACAAAACAAAAACAAACAAACAAAAAACTGGGGTAGCAATACTTATATCTGATAAATTAGATCTCAAAGTGAAGGACATAATAAGAGATAGGGAATGCCACTTCCTAATACTAAAGGGAGCAATCTAGCAAGAATAAATAATTGGTAAACATATACACACCCAATAGAGGAGCACCAAAATACATTAAAAAAAAACACATACACACACACACACCAAACAAACAAACAAACAACAAACAAAAAAAACTTTGGGAGGCTATCAAGGGAGAGATTAACAGCAATAAAGTCATAGAAGGGGACTTTAATACCCCACTGACATAACTGAATAAATATTTTAAACAAAAAATCCGAAAAGAAACATCAATTCTAAATGACTCACTAGATCAGAAGGAATTGACATTTTCAGAACATTTCACCTCAAAGCCACAGAATATACATTATTCTCACGTGCACACGGGTCATTTGTAAAGACAGATCATATATTGGGTCATAGGCAAAGTTTCTTCAAACTCAAGAAGATAGAAATCATATCAAGCATCTTCTCAGATCATAATGCCATAAAACAGAAATCAAATACAATAAAAATAATTTAAAAATCAAACACCTGGAGGCTTAATAGCATGCTATTAAACAATGACTGTGTTACCAGAGAGATCAAGGAAGAAATAAAAACCATCTTGGCAACAAATGACAATGAAAACACAACAATCAAACATCTATGGGATATAATGAAAGCAGTCTTGAAAGGGAAATTCATAGCTCTACAAGCCTACTGCACAAAACAAGAAACAATGGTAATTAATTACCTAATCCAACAACTCAAAATCTTAGAAAGCGAGCAATAAGAAAAGCCCAGTGTAAGAAGAAGGAAGGAAATAATAAAGATCAAAGCAGAGATAAACAAAATAGAAGCCAAAACAAACAAACAAACAAACAAATAAATAGAAATACAAAAGATCAATAAAACCAAGAGCTGGTTTTCTGAAAGGATAAAAAAGAATGATTGACCTCTAGGGAGGCTCACTGAGAAGCAAAGAGAGAAGACCCATATAAACAAAATAAAAAATGAAAGAGGTGAAATAATGACTGATCCCACATAAACACAATTATGAAAAAATACTATGAACAATTCTATTCCAACAAAAGGAACACCTTGATGAAATGGACATATTGTTAGAAAAATACAAGCTCCCAAAATTCAACCAAGAAGAATAAAAGAACCTAAATCGGCCAATAACTACCAAAGAAATTAAAACAGCAATCAAAAATTTTCCAGCAAACAAAAGTTCTGGTCCAAATGGCTTTACAGGGGATTTCTACCATGCATTTAAAGAAGAACTAAAACCTAACCTTCTCAGACTATTCCAAAAGTTCAGGAGGAAGGCACACTTCCAAGCTTTTTCTATAAGGCCAGCATTACCCTAATCCCAAAACCAGATAAAGAAACCACAAAAAAGATAACTAGAGGCCAATATTCTTGATGAACATATATGCTAAAATCTTCAACATAATTCTAGCAAATTGGATTCAGAAATACATTAGAAAGACCATAAACCATGACCAAGTGGGATTTATTCCAGGGATGCAAGTATGATATAATATCCATAAATCAATAAACATGATATATCACATAAACAAACTGAGAGACAAAAATCACATAATCTTATCAATGGATGCAGTCAAAGCATTTGACAAAATCCAACACCCTTTCCTGATAAAAAAATCTCAGCAAAGTGGAATAGAAGGGTCATACCTCAACATAATAAAAGCCCTGTATGTCAAACTTACAGCCAACATCATACTCAATGGGCCAAAACTAAACCCATTTTCCCTAAAAGTAGGAACAAGACAAGGATGCCCACTCTCACCACTCCTGTTCAACATAGTACTATAAGCACTAGCCATAGCAATCAGAAACGAAGAAGAAATAAAAGACATCCAAATTGGGAAAGAAGTAAAGCTATCCTTATTTGTAGATGACATGATATTATACATAGAAAACCCCAAAGACTCCATCAAAAAACTACTAGCCCTAATAAATAAATTTGGCAATGTAGCAGGATTCAAAATTATCACCCAGAAGTCTATGGCTTTTTATACACCAATAATGAACTCACAGAAAAAGAAACTTAAAAAAAATCCTATTTACCATTGCACCAAAAAAATTAAGATACCTCGGAATAAATTTAACCGAGGATGTAAAAGACTTATACTCAGAAAACTACAGGGCATTAACCAAAGAGATAGAGGAAGACATAAACAAATGGAAGAACATACCATGTTCATAGATTAGTAGAATGAGCATCATTAAAATGTACATATTACCTAAAGCAATCTATAGATTCAATGCAACACCTATTAAATTACCAATGGCATATTTCAAAGATCTAGATCAAACTATCCAAAAATTCATCTGGAATAAAAAAAGACCCTGAAGAGCCACAGCTGTCTTGAGAAAGAAGAACAAAGTTGGAGGGGGTCACAATACCATACATCAAATTATATTATCAAGCCATGGTGCTCAAATCTGCTGGTACTTGCACAAGGACAGACATATAGACCAATAAAACAGAAAAGAGAATCCAGAAATTAACCCAAGCCATTATACTCAATATTTGACCAAGGAATCAAGTACATACAATGGAGTCAAAACAGCCTCTTTAATAAATGGTGCTGGGAAATTTGGTCAGATACATGTAAAAAAATGAAACTAAATCACCAACTTACACCATACACAAAAACAAACTTAAAATGACTGAAGGATTTGACTGTAAGACAGGAAATCATAAGAATCCTATAATACTCCATAGGAAGCAAATTCACACGTGTCTTAGCAGCATATTTATAGACACAGATCCTAGGGCAAGAGAGACTAAGGGGAATATAAACAAACGGGACTACATAAAAATAAAAAAGCTTCTGCCCATCAAAAGAAGCCATCAACAAAACAACAAGAACATATTTGCCAATGTTATCTCCAATAAGGGTTTAATCTCCAACATTTACAGGGAACTTATACAACTTAACAAAAGAAAGATAAACAATCCAATAAAAAATGGGCAATAGACCTACATAGATACTTGTTGAAAGAGGACATTCAGAAAGCCAAGAGATACATGAAAACATACTCAAAGTCACTAGTCATCCGAGAGATGCAAATCAAAACAACAATGAGGTTCCCCCTCATACTTGTCAGAATGGCTATCATCAACAAATGAAAAGTGCTGGAGAGAATATGGAGAAAAAGGAAACCTCATGAACTGCTGGTGGGAATGCAGACTCGTGCAGCCTTTGTTTAAAACAGTATGGCATTTTCTCAAAAATTTAAAAATGTAACTCCCATTTGACCCAATAATATCACTTTTAGGAATATACCCCCAAAAAACAGAAACACCAATCAGAAAGAATATATGTACCCCTATGTTCATAATAGCACAATTTACAATAGCTAAGATTTGGAAACAGCCTAAATGCCTATCAGCAAATGAGTAGATTAGAAAACTGTGGTACATCTACACAATGGAATACTACACTGCTATAAAAAAGGAACTCTTACCATATCATCAGCATGGATGGAACTGGAGAGCATTATGTTAAGTGAAATAAGCCAAGCAGTGAGAGAAAAATAACACATGATATCACTCATTTATGGGTAATAAAAATATTATAACCTGATGAACAAAAAGATAGATACAGAGGCAGAGAAGCATTGAACAGACTGTCAAATTATAGCAAGAGGGCTGGGGAGTGTTGTGGGGTTGGGTAAGACATCAACTAAAGGACTTGTATGCAATGATATGTCTAACCAATGGACACAAGACACTGGGATTGTGGGATAAGAGCATGTGCCAAGGGTAGAGAAGGCTGGGGGAAGGTCAAAGGAGAAAAAAAAGGAGATATTAACTACTATTTATAATACTTTAAACAATAAAACAAAATAAAAATATGTCAATAAATAAAAAAATAATTAAAAAATAACCTTTACATTTGAAGACTCACTTGGAGATAATTCATGACAATGAAGTGAAAAGTATAAAACTCTAAATGCTGATCCTTTTTCTCCACATCCTTGCCAACACTTGTCATTTGATGATTTGTTGATGATTGCCATTCTGACATGTATGAGTTGGTATTGCATGGTCATTTTGATTTGCATCTCTTGGATACTTAGTGACTTTGAGCATGTTTTCATATGTCTCTTGGCCTTCCTTCTGTTGTCTTTCAAAAAGATTCTATTTAGGCCTATTTTCCTTTTTTTTTTGGATTATTTATCTTCCTTTTAAGTTGTATAAGTTGGCTGTAGATGTAGGACATTAAACCTTTATCAGTAATAACATTTGCAAACATGTTCTCCCATTCAGTGGGCTTTCTTGTTGTTTTGCTGATGTGTTTGTCTCTTTTGCTATGCAAAAGCTTTTTATTTGGATGCAGTCCCATTTTTTTTTTCTTTAGCTTCCATTGCCCTTGGAGCAGTATCAGTGAAGAAGTTCTTTCGATATGTCTGAGATTTTGTGGCCTGTGGATTCCTCTAGTATTTTTTTGTTTTCCTCTCTTATGTTTAAATTCTGTATTTATTTGGAGTTTATTTATTTTATTTTATTTTAAAAATATTTTTTATTGATTTTTTACAGAGAGGCAGGGACAGGGAGAGAGAGTTAGAAACATCGATGAGAGAGAAACATCGATCAGCTGCCTCCTGCACACCCCCTACTCGGGATGTGCCCACAACCAAGGTACATGCCCTTGACCAGAATCAAACCTGAGACCCTTGAGTTCACAGGCTGATGCTCTATCCATTGAGACAAACCAGTTAGGGCTGGAGTTTGTTTGTGTATGGTGTAAGTTGGTGATCTAGTTCATTTTTTTGCATGTATCTGTCCAATTTCCTAACACCATTTATTGAAGAGACTATCTTGATTCTATTGTATGTTCATGCCTCCTCTGTCAAATATTAATTGAGCATAGAGGTTTGGGTCGATATCTGGATTCTCTATTCTATTCCATTGGTCTATGTGTCTGTTCTTGTGCCAGTACCAGGCTGATTTGAGAACAGTTGCCTTGAAATACAGCTTGAATTCTGGTATTGCGATCCCACCTACTTTATTCTTCTTTCTCAGGATTGTTGTGGGTATTCGGGGTCTTTTTTGTTCCACATGAATCTTTGAAGAGTTCTTTCTAGATCTGTGAAATAAGTCATTGGAATTTTAATAGGTAGTGCATTGAATCTATAGATTGTTTTGGGCAGTATGGACATTTTGATGATGTTGATTCTTCCAATTCATGAGCATGGTATGCTCTTCCATTTGTTTACATCTTCTTCTATCTCATTTTTCAGTGTCTTGTAGTTTTCTGCATATGGGTCTTTTACTTCCTTGGTTAAGTTTATTCCTAGGTATTTTAATTTTTTTGGTGTGATGGTAAAAGAGATTGCTTTTTTAATTTCTCTTCCTGTAAGTTCACTATTAGTGTATAGAAATGCCATAGATTTCTTGGCATTAATTTTTTATCCTGCTACATTGTCAAATTCATTTATTAAGTTTATTAGTTTTTGGATGGAGTCTTTTGAGTTTTTTATGTGCAATATCTTGTCATCTGCAAATAAGGACAGTTTTACTTCTTCTTTTCCAATTTGGATGCCTTTGATTTCTTCTTGTCTAATTGCAATGGGTAATACTTCCAGTGCTATGTCAAACAGGAGTGGTGAGAGTGGGCACCCCTGTCTGTTCCTGTTCTTAGGGGAAATTATTTTAGTTTTCTTCCATTGAGTATGATGTTAACTATGGGTTTATCATATATTACTTTTATGATGTTGAGATATGATCCTTTTATTCCCACCTTTCTGAGAGTTTTTATCAAGAAAGGGTGTTGGATTTTGTCAGAAGCTTTTTCTGCATCAAATGATATGACTATGTGATTTTTATCTGTTTATCTGATGTATCATATTTATTGATTTGTGTATATTGTACCATCCTTGCATTCCTGGGATAAATCATACTTGGTCATGGTGTATGATCTTTCTGATGTACTGCTGAATTTTGTTGAAGATTTTGGTATCTATGTTCATGAGAGATATTGGCCCATAATTCTCTTTCATTGTGTTATGTTTATCTGGTTTTGGTATTAGGGTGATGCTGGCTTCATAGAAGGTGTTTGCAATTCTTCCTGCTTCTTGAATATTTTTGAATAGTCTTAGGAAGACTTGAGTTTTTGGTAAAACTCTCCTGTGTCGCCATCTGGTCCCGGGATTTTGTTTGCTTGGTGCTTTGATGACTGCTTTAATTTCTTCCATAGTTATTGGCCTATTGAGATGTTTAGATTCTTCCTGATTGAGTTTTGGAAGGTTATATTTTTCTCGGAATATGTGTATTTCCTGCAGGTTGTCCAATTTGTTGGAATAGAGTTGTTCATAGTATTTTGTAACGATCCTTTGTATTTCAGAGAGGTCTGTTGTTATTTCTCCTCTTTCATTTCTGATTTTGTTTATTTGGGTCTTCTCTCTTTGCTTCTTGGTTAGCCTAGATAGAGGTCCATCAATTTTGTTTATCCTTTCAAAGAACCAGCAGTTAGTTTTGTTGATCTTTTGAATTGTTTCTTTGGTCTCCATGTAATTTATCTCCACTGTGATCTTTACTCTTTCCTTCCTTCTACTTACACTGGACTTTTCTTGTTGCTCTCTTTCTGGCACTTAAGTTGTAGAGTTAGGCAATTTATTACCATTGTTTCTTTTTTTTTTTTTGCAGTAGGCTTCTATGGCTATGAACTTCCCTCTCAAGACTGCTTTCACTGTGTCCCATAAATTTTGTATTGTTGTGTTGTCATTGTCATTTGTTGCCATAAGGTTTTTTATTTCTTCCTTGATCTCTCTGGTTATCCACTCATTGTTTAATAGCATGCTGTTTAGTTTCCATGTGTTTCATTTTTTTGTATTGTTTTTATTGTAGTTAATTTCCAGTTTTATGCATTGGGTTATAGGCAAATCTCTTCAAATTCAAGAAGATAGAAATCATATGAAGCATTTTCATAGACTTTGCCTATGACCCAACATATGGTCTATCTTTGAAAATGAGCCATGTGCACTTGAGAAGAATATATTTTGTGGCTTTGGGGTGAAATGTTCTGAAGATGTCAACTAATTTCATCTGGTCTAGTGAGGCATTTTGCATTGATGTTTCTTTGCCAAATTGTTTGTTTGAGGATTTGTCCAGTGGTGACAGTGGCGTATGAAAGTTTCCTATTATGATTTTATTGCTGTCAATCTCTCCTTTGATATCCTCCAGGAGTTTTTTTTTAAATGTATTTAGGTTCTCCTGTATTGGGTGTGTATACATTTACCAGAGTTATTTCTTCTTGTTGGATTGCTCCCTTTACTATTATGAAGTGGCCTTCCTTATCTCTTGTTATGTCCTTCACTTTGATATTAATTAGTTAGATATAAGTATTGCAACCCCAGCTTTCTTTTTTCATTTCCATTTGCCTGAAAAACCATCTTCCATCCCTTCATTCTAAGTGTGTGTGCATCTTTTTTTCTGAGGTAGGATTTTTGTAGACAGAGATATATATGGGTCATGTTTTCTTATCCAATCTGTTATACTATGTATATTGATTAACGTATTTAATCTGTTTACATTTAAAGTTATTATTGATAAGTATTTATTTATCGCAATTTTTATTCTTTATCCCTGTGTTTCTCCTTTGCTTTCTATTTCTTTTTTTTTTTTCTACAGCAGACCCTTTAGCATTTTTTGCATTGCTGTTTTGGTGGTAATAAATTCCCTTAGTCCTTTTTTGTCTTTGTAGCTCTTGATTTCACCTTCAATTTTGATAGAAAGCCTTGCTGGGTATAGTATTCTTGGATTCAGACCCTTCCTTTGCATGACTTTGTATATTTCATTCCATTCCCTTCTGGCCTGATGAGTTTCTGATGAGAAATCAGTTGCTAGTGTAATGGGGGTTCCTTTGCAGGTAACTTTCTGTGTGTCTCTAGCCACTTTTAAGATTCTTACTTTGTTATTTTATTTTGCCAATTTAATTATAGTTTAATTATAGTGTGCCTTGGTGTCAGTCTTTTGAAGTTTATTTTGCTTGGGACTCTGAGTTTCTTGGATTTGTGTGGGATTTTCTTCCCTATATCAGGGAAGTCTTCTGTCATTATTTCTTCAAACAGGTTTTCTATTCCTTGCTCAGTTTTCACTCTTTCTGGAACCTCAGTTATGCAGATGTTGTTTTGTTTTGTGTTATCCCAACGTTCCCTTATGCTCCTTCTTGCTTTTTAATTTTTTTTCTAGAAGCTGCTGCACTTGCATATTTTTTTTTTCTACCTTATCTTGTAGCTCACTGATGTGGTCCTCTGTTTCTACTAGTCTACTTTCGATGCTTTCTATTGAGTTCTTTCTGGTAGCGATGTCATTTTTCATTTCCTCTTGATTATTCTTCATTTCCTCTAGGTTCTTACTCATATTGTGGAATTTATCTTCTATTCTTTTCAGCCACCTTATGACCATTTCTTTGAATTCTTTCTCTGGCAGGTTGTTTGCTTCATTTTGTTTACTTCCTTTTCTAGTGATGCCTTCATTTCTTCCATGTGCCTGCTGTTTCTTTGTCTGTCCATGGTCTTTCTTCTCTGGGTGTATTGTTATGTAGTTCTCTCTCCTGTGTTGATTTAAAGCCTCAAAATGCAACACAACCAGGTATAATGCACAAGGCACAGAACAGAAATGTATTCACGATGTTAATAATCACAAATAAGGTGACCAGCAGTGGTAGACAACTTAGTGGATAGTAGAGAAAAAAGAAGAGAGTAAAGAGGAAAAAAGGAAAAAGTGCCAAAATGAAATTGGGAGAAGGAAGAAAAAAGAGGGAAAAAAGATAGAAGAAGAAAAAAGTATGAGAGAAAAGAAAAAAAATAAGAAAGAAAAGGGGAAAAAGTATATATATGAGGAGAAAACTCCAATTAAACAAACAGCCACTAATCCCAAGAAATGCTGGCAACAAGTAGCTGGAGATTAATACAAACTACATTGCTAACTAATATCAAGGGAGGTTAGGAAAAACAGAGATTAAAAGCAAAAAATAAAATAAAATAAAATAAAATAAAATAAAATAAAGAAAAAGCAAAATAGAATAAGCAAAAGCAATCTCACAAAAAAAGTATAAAAATTGATATAATCAACATTCAATCAAATAACAACAAAAGAAAATAGAGAAAAACAATTTTTTGGATGGTGAAGACAGAGAAGAAAGAGGTGTTTATGGCCTTGAAGTAGGAGATTGAAAATTAGATAGGTAAGTGGGGTGAAATTTTAACCAGGTAAAAATAAATAATAGGGAAAATCTAAAGTAGGAAGAGGGTAGGAGAAACAAGACAACAAAATTGGGAAAGTTAGGAAGATAGTGTTGGCATAAAAGTAGAGCTGAGATGGAGTAAAATGATGCTAAAGGAAATATGAATGTAGAACTCTAACCCTAAAATAAAATAAAGAGAAAATAAAATGACACCTTTTTTTTTCCCCCCAAAAAAAGATAAAATAGTAGTAGTAGTAATACAGGTTGAAAAGAAAAATGTGATAATTAAAAAGATAAAACCCATTGAGGAAACAAGAAAAAATAATTTAATTAAAAGATGAAAAATAAATAAAAGAATAGAATGTGCAGAAATGATGGTCATTCACTTCCTCTATTGTTGTTTGGTACCACTGTTTCCCAGTAGGGAAGATATTGCAGTTCCCTGCATTCCACTGCAGCTCAGTTTTGTATTCCAGTCCTAGTTTTTAAGTAGGCAGTGTGTCTTAATCTCTTTATTCTTTTGTGATTACGCAAGAGATAATTTGTGAGTTATCCCCTGGGTGGCAGTGTTTCAGAATTGACCTCTAAGACTATAGGTCCTCTCTAGCCTGTGCTGAGATCCTGCTTTCTCTTGGCACTCAATACCATTTTGTGGAAATGGGTTGTCCCAGAGCTGGTTCTCTGATGGTTATTCTGTCTTGTGATCCCCAGGTTCCAGAAAAACAACTATTCCCAGCAGTCTCTTAGGATGTCTCCATTTGGGTGATCCTATGTATTGGGCTTAACAATCAGAAGCAAGGATCTGAAGAGGAAAGAGTGCAGTCTGTGCGTTCCCCCTTCCCTACTCCTGCTCTAGCAGCCGGCACACTTTAATAACTCCCAGGCTGTCCTTCTGCCTTAGATCAAAATGGGTTGCTTTCTAAAGCTCCCCTCTGTTAACAGATCTGAGGTCCCCCTTCCATATTCAGGGATCATGCCCTGCCCAACGTCCATGGATTCCTCTAAGTATAGCTTTCCCCTGGTCCAGTGTGTGTGACTCTGTTCTGCAGGACCAGAGACCTCACCTTATCCCAGGATAAATCAGATCTTTCTATGTGGCATGTGGAGATCATCTGAATTAGAGTGTTTGCACTAATTGGGTAGCGGTGTTCCGGGTCCTGCAGCTGTTTGGTGGATTTTGCAGCTGTAACTTTTCAGGCTGCCGAAAACATTTACTCTCCCCTTCAAGATGGTGCGGTCTTCACGTTCGCGCTGCTGGCTCTGGGAGAAAAAACCCTGAAGCAGTGGGGCTGCCTGGTCAGGGGAGCCCCATCCAGCAGTCCCTCACCTTCTCCTGGAGGATAACTGTCCCTGAACTAACCAACAAACATTCCCAGAGCGACCCTCAGCTGTTCTCTCTGCCTGCTCAGTGACAAGGCTCCGGAGACATTTGTCTATTCTGCCACCATTTTTCCTCTTCCTATTTTATAGTTTCAATTTACATGACTATTTATAATCAATCCATTATTTTTAATTTTTGTTTTAGCACCCTAAAATAAGCCATCACATCTCTTATTTAGATAAACACAATGATCTTTTTCCATCCTCTTCTCTCTGTCTGGGTTTCAACTCACCAATTATCCTCTACCGGACAGCCAAATTGAGCTTCAGATAAAAAAAAAAAATCAGTTCATATTACACAACACTGAGACTAAAACTATGATCCTCCCTCCATTTACAGGTCAATAGGATTGGTGTAACATTAGACTTTTTCCCACATTTCTCAACTCCACCCAATGGATCAATGTTCATACATAGCAGAGTAAGGCCACTCCTCCTTCCCCAAGCATCCAAAAGAGAACCCCAAACACTGAGACTAAAACCTTGCATCCTTAGGATTCCCACCCGCCATCAACATACACAGTCAGAAGGGAGTTTCAGTGCTCTGGTACTCACAGCTTTGCCACATGAATCTGCGTTGCGTTCACCAGGACTTATTTTTTTTTTAACTAGCACACAAATGAAACTATGGTTTTGTAATCATTCCATATCTCTGCACTTAATCACTTCTCTACTTTTTGTTGAAACTCTTGCAAAACTTGCAATATGCCTTTTAGAGATAAATCTCCTAGATCCTCAACATTTTCTCTACAGACTTCATCTTCTTTTTTATACAGAAAACATTATCTGCAGCCTTCTCAATCAACAGTTTGTCTCCTCCCTTAATTTACATGGTTGGTGTCCTATGATTTCCTTCAACTCAATTTTCAGATTATTCTCTTTATCTCTAAAAAACTAGTTTTGCATCTATGATAACTGAGCCTCTCAGTTACTACCTCTCATTCTTGTCTACTACCAATCTTTTCATAAACTCTTCCTTTTTAAATCATTTAAACTTTTGGCTAATGGGATCTTCAACACTACTCTGGTGACTTTTCTCCGTGATCTTATCAGATTTTATTTCTGATGCCTAGACATTCAGTTTCTTGAGTTACTCTATTTATGCCATCCTTCACCCTAACTCAGTCACTCTCAGAAGTACAATCTATAATCTGTCATCATATATGGCATCAGACTTTGTATAATTTAAATTTTTCTAAACATTAAACTCTGTTTCTACCTCATTCCATCAAATATTTCAACCATCTTTCAATCCTATTGAAATGTTTCACTTTCCCTATTTCCTTCAGATTCCTTTCTTCTTACTTACCTGTATTACACTCAATAATCAATCAGTACAACCATTACCTTTCAAATACACTATACTTTTTTTTTTACTGCCTCCTTGATTTTTTGTACTCTTTTGGTAAAATCACTAATCAACTAAAAGCATCTTTTTATTTATTATATGTTTGTATCAATGAAAATGAAGGTGTGAATAGTCACAACCACTGTGACTATCTTATTTTATAGTTGTGATTATAAACATTAAGCAGATTTTTAAGGTTGCTCATAGTCAGACCTTAATTCCTTATGCCATTAACTTGCTTAATTTTCTGCATATACTTGTCTTATCTACTCCTTTTTTTCTTGAACTTCAAATAGTTTTTCCATAGACTCATTCTTTTACTAATGACCTTTTATTAATTTTTTATTAACATTTTCTCTGTAAAAAAGTAGAGGTAACTGAGCAAAAATTTCTCCCAACTCTTAGTATTATATCTCCCTACTTATCCATATCATCTGTACACAACCACTTGTTTATCTCTCTAAACCTAATCAGGTGGTCAGCTGGCACTGAGTCTCATCTTTTTCTCTTGTTCTAAAACATTGCTCCAGTAATTTTCCACGCTTTTGTAATGTCAATTTTTACCTATTAGATCCATTTTAATAATCATACAAATTTGTACAAATTTCCCATCTTTACAAGATAAAAAAAATCCACATATTTTTTATTGATTTATCTTTTCCCATCTGCTATTTCCACATTTATTTTTTGCATTCCTTTAAAGCAAAATTCCTTGAACTACTATTCTTCATCACTGTGTCATTTCAGACTTCCTTTTGTTTAATTGATTTATTGGAAAGAGAGAGAGAGAAGGGGAGAGGAAATGAGATAGAGGGGAGAGAGAGAGAGAGAGAGAGAGAGAGAGAGAGAGAGAGAGAGAGAGAGAGAGAGAGAGACATCAAGGTGAAATTAAAACATCGATTAGCTGTCTCCTGCACACCCTCTACTGGGGAGCAAGCCTAAAATGGGAATTGAATCAGCAACACAGGATGTTCCCCAACCAACTGAGCCATACCTGCCAGGGCTAATCAGACTTTTACTCCAACTACTTCATCAATATGGTTCTCATTATGGCCACCAAGGTCCTCCATACTACTAAATCTGATGGTCTGTTTCTAATCTATTTGTCTGATCTTTCAATCTGCTTTTTACATCTTTGGTGAGATATTATCTTCAAGTTTCTTCTATGATTCTACTTTTCTTTGATTTCCTACTTACTTCACAGGTCACTCCTTTTAATTCCCTTTGCTGATCTCCTTCATTTTGGAGTGTCCATGATCTTATTTTCTTCTCTATCTGAAATCACTCCTTTAGAGTTATATATGATTCATTGTGTAGCTTTCAATACCATTCACATGCCATCAACTCTCAGATATATATATATATATATATATACATATATATATATATATATATATATACATATATATATATATATATATATATATATATATATATATATATATACACACACACATACACACATACACACTCAGAAGTAGTCACCTGAATTTACAAATCCATCAGTTTATGTTATACTTACCTGATAGAGTAAATATATCATAATTAGCATTTCCCTGGAATGTCTAATAAATATCTCAAAATTGACATGCCCAAACCTGAACTCCTAATTTTTCATACACAGTCTATGCAACCATGTTAGTGGAAACTATTCTTTCAGTTTTAAACCTACACTTCTACCTGTTTCTTATCTCTACATTTAATTCAAACAAAATACTGTTGATCCCATTTTTCAAGTCTCATTAAATATTGAATTGTGCATAATATTTTTTTATTGAAATCACATTCTCAAGTGGACTATTAAAATAGCTTCCTAACTGCTCTCCCTGCTCCATCTCCTCTCTTTAGCAGCAGTCAGCGTAACCTTTTAAAAATGTAAACCAAATAATTCTACTTCTCTCCTCTAACCTTGCTAATAGAGCTTCATGTCAATCAAAGTAAAACTCTAAGCCTATTTAATTGCTTACAAAGCTCTACATGATCTGCTCTACCTCTTCCTTCCTTCTCTTATCACCTTCTGAGCTCTCATCATCTTCTGAGATCCAGAAATACAGGCTTCTTTGTTTGTCTCAAAAATACAACATATTTCCTCTCATTTGAAAGCTTTTGCACTGGCATTTTCTATGCCTGGAATGCTCTCTCCAGCCCATCCCTGAATATCAATATGACTTTCACCCAACCCAGTTTTAAGGTTTTATTCAAATCACAATAAGGCCCACCCAGAACAATATTTAAAATTTTTATTCTTGCCTCTTATCAGCATTTTAAACTATTCTCATAGCTTGGACTCTGTGAGGAGGGATGGGGTTCTTTCTACTGATGTGTGAGAGGGATGCATGTAGGCATTGCCTGCATAAACTGCTGTAGGGGACCCATTGGCGCTAGTGCACTGTTACCTATTACTGAAGCTGATCTTGCTCTTTCCTTTCTCTATGCAAGTCAAACATTGCTTCATCCAGGGCTTGATTTGTGATTTCTTGGCAACTCTGTTACCAAGATGCAGTGGGCAAAAGTGTTTGGAGTTCTATTCTTGGTAGTTGCCATAGTGATCATCTTTGCTCCTCCATGTACATGAAGTCCTCCCCTGGCATTGGTAACAGATACATATTGTCTACTGGATAGAACAGAACACAAGGCATTGGATTCATAAGCTAATGACACTAGTTTGGAAGCAGTTAGAATAGAATTTAAGAGTGTAGTTATGATGTCAGGAAGTTTGGGTTTTGGCTTCAGTTTTGCCATGCACTTGTTGTAATATTCCTATGCACCGGGGTGTACTAGAACAGAGGGATTATGATTGCAGAACATTTTTTTTCTATTTTAAATCCATTTTCTCTCTCAAAAGTGTCCTGATCTGGAAGGAAAATTATATGTCCCTTCACATCAAAGTAAGCATTTTTCTTTGGCACAGGTTTTTCTTATATTAGTTTCTTCATTTATAAAGCAAGCATAAAAATGATGCCTAATTCATATAGATGTTGAGAAAATTAAATAACCATGCATTGCTTATATGAAGAACACAGTTTGCATGTGTATTTATTTATATGTACACACACATGCACACAGAAAATATAAAAGTCAAAGAGCTCAGACCAATAATTGTAATATATTGACAAGTTTTCTTTTAAAAGATGTTCTATATTAGCTCATTTAATTAAAAATTTACAGAAATACATAAATATATGTGCTAACAAAGCTTCATATGACAACATAAGTTAATTGATAATATTTCCTCTTACAAAGAATGAACATATTATTCATTTATACTGGAGTTTTTTAATAATATGCTTTCCGATGACTATCTACTTGCTTATAGGTAGAGACAAAATGATAAAAACTATTGAAGTATTTCCAATAGTATTGTCAATTAGAATGAGTAATGATTTTTCTTTGGTATATACTATGTATAACAAAAAAATAGTTTGGATACACAAAAATACATTTAAATGCCCATTATAAGATATATATTTATTATATAATCATAGTTTACTTACTTTTCTTTTTATTACTTAAAAATTCCTTCCTTACTTTAACTTTTGTGACTTTTTTAATTCTTGTCATTTAATTAAAAAAATACAAGATATTTTTTACTTAGTATAATCATTTAAATCACATAATTAGTATGATTATCATCAGACATCAAGAAGGACAGAAAGAAAAAAAAGAAGTTACCATTCATTAGTGATGATTATGAACTAAAAAAAAAATAACATCTAAAGTAGAACACAATTCATTTTAATAAGCTACAGTGCAACAGTAAGGCCAAAAGATAAGATATGAGATAAGCAGCTGTGGGACCTAAAGGTCATCACTAAACATGATTCTCATTTACCCTTTTACTTTCAGTGTCAGGATCTTGTTCTGGCAACATAAGCCCTTGAGATTTCTCAAGCCTACCCTCTGTATTGAGCTACCTTGCTAATTCAAAAAGCCTTGGTGATTATACTCTGTTATGATATCAATGGAAAGGTCAATGAATTCATGAAAATACTTTTTTTTCACTTTTATGACATTCTGAACCTTTTCTCATTTTACAATTTTCAACAAGAAATGGATCATCTGGGTCATTTTGCATAATAAACAACCATACACAGTCACCATTTGTGATATCACTTTCCCTGTCACACACTAAATGAGGACCTCTGGATTGTTTGATACATTTTCTTGTTTTTCATAAAAACAAGAACTTTAATAGGAAAAGAAAAGGAAAGACAGTGATTTTAATAAGACAAGCTATAATTTAGAAGATAAAAAGGTTAAAAGTTATCTTCAAAATCTTATATTAAGAGTTAACTTAATGACTGTTAATATCTTTCTAAAATGCTTTTAAATAGTGTTTTCCACTGAAATTTGTCTCTGTGTATGGTGCTTGAAGGAAAATAGCAGAACCAAGGTCTAGAGAATGTTGAATTAACAAAAGAGAAATATTGAATAAACTAGAAAATAATAATAACATGCAATGCCATTTCTCACATGCATCCAAATTTGTAATCCACGATAATGCTTATATTTTCCTATCTATTGTAGTAATATATTAACAAGTATAAATATCAACATGTTTCTCATTATGTGACAACAGAAATGCCTGTCTCATTGAGTCAAGACAAACCTCTTTTAAGCATGGATCACATAAAACAGTGGTACGTCCCTCTCATTTGTGCCAATGATAAGTCACTTAAAGAAAGATTGACTTGAATAGTTTATAATTTTTTGTGGATTAATTACTTTTAAAGTAGAGTTTGTGAATTAAGTGAATTTTGAGGGCTTAGTTTGCACTGTAATTATAGGTTCCTCATTTCACTCTGTGTAGATCCAAGAGCAAATTCAGTTGTATTCCAGCAAGGTTGAATGACATCTAAAAACAAGTTCTGACTATACTCGTTTGATGGCCAATCCTCATAGTGTTCAAGATTATGATACACATTTTATCATTTATACAGCAAATGATCACATGCTATAGATTACCCTATTTCATAATATGTTAAATCCTAACTCTGGATACAGGTTAACACATTTAAGTTTTCTGATATCACTCAAGCAGGCTGGTGGGGCCTCCGGGAACAGATTAAAATCTATTGAAAATCATCCATAGAAGGGCCCACTATACACTCTTACCTGACAAGGGAAATAACATGATCAGGAAGGTGGTTTTCCCAGGAGGAGGTTTATATATTTCCTCAGAATATGCTTGACCTCTGCTACTCCCAAAAGATGAGGAACTCTGCTACATAATTTATGGTGGTGAAGGGACTGCATGCATGCTTCCCCTCCCACTTCCCACCAGGCAGAAAAACAAAAAGAAAACAACACAATCAGACTTGGTCAGTTCAACATATTCAGTTCCCAAAAGCTATGAACACAGTACACACACAGACACACACACACACACACACTTGCCAAAACACAAAAGAGTCATACGGAGAAATAAAGCATTTTGAAAAGTAAAGCAGCACAGGTAGAGACTTGATTAACATTTCAGAGGAAGTCACAAATAAATAAATTAAAAAGAATGACAAAGGAAACAGAAGTAAAATACTATAAGCAAAAAAAAAAAAAGACATTATGTTCAACTTTTTCATAATAAATTTTAAAACCTTCAAAGAAAGATAAATTTCTAGAACAAAATAATTATAATTCAAATGCACCTAGACAGATATATAAAATATCTCAATAGGTTTTATTAAATAAAATTTAAAAAATAAGCTATAAATTGAAAAAACATATTTGTACCACACACAAGAAGAGAATTTGTACCTAAAATATATAAAGAATTACTATAAGTAAAACAAAATAAAACCTAAATTAAATTATTAAAAAAATAAAAATTATTAATAGTCCTGAGGACATTCTTCAGAAAAGAGGAAACCAGAATTATTTGTGGTTATACTTCTATCATTTACATTTGTCATATGTCATATATATTTAAATTTACATTTAATAAACAAGGAAATGCAATAACATATTAATGTCATAATTTATATTAATAATCAAGAAAATGAAAAACATTCATAGTGAGAAACTATACATGTAAGTCTGACAAATACAAAAGTTTGACATTATCATGTATTAGTTAAAGGAGAAACAAAGGAAACAGCTCTAATTGTCTGCTTTTTGCTATAATTATTTGGAAAAGTTACTATGTTAAATATATATATGCCATTTTCACCTCTAGTTAGTAACCTAGAGAAAATCTAACCTAGGATAAATCTTTTATCCCTATACCTGGTGCACATGTACCCTAGGTATAGATAAAAAGAAAAGTATGGAAACAATCCAATATACATAAACAGAAGAATTAAAAACTAAATTACAAAGCATTAATTAATCTTATAAAATAATATTCTAGAAATACAGTTTGGAATACTAGTAAATTAATCAATCTGTTATCTGAAACGTCAGTTGATGGAAAATATAGGACTACATTGTAGATAATTTAGATAATTTTTTAAAGTAAGTAAAATAGCCCTATCTGGTTTGGCTCAGTGGATAGAGTGTCCACCTGTGGACTGAAGGGTCCCAGGCTCAGAGCACATGCCTGTGTTATGGGCTCGATTCCCAGTAGAGGGTGTGCAGGAGGCAGCCAATCAATGATTCTCTCCTATCACTGATGTTTCTATCTCTCTATCTCCCTTCCTCTCTGAAATCAATAAATATATTTTTTTAAAAAGTAAGTAAACTAAAACAATACATTATGTATAGATACAAATATATGTAGTGAGACTATGAAGAAAATAAAGTTCATAGAAGAAGATTTTGAAAATAAAGTTTATTGTGACAAGATAGAGAATAGAATGAGCTCAAAGGGAACTTTAAAGAGAATAGTGGTTGTTGTTTTAGTCATTGTTGTTTTCATTTAAAAAATGTTTGTATTGATTTTGAGAGAAAAAGCAAAACAAAACATTGATGAGAGAAAAACATCTATTGGTTGCCTCCTGCATGCACCCTCAACAGGAACTGAGCCTGCAATCTGGTCTTGTGCACTGACTGGGAATGTAATTGATAATCTTTCAGTGCATGAGACAATTTTCAGCTAATTGAGCCACACAAGCCAGGGCTGTTTTTATTTATTTATTTATTTAAAGCAATTCAATACAATAGTGTTTTAAAATATTTTTACTTGTACAACTAAAATATATTTTTCAAGTACTTTGTATCAAAACTCTGAAAAGGGTAAATATTATTTTTAATCTTAGAATTTAGAAAAAAACAAGTTATTAATTTGTTATAAAGCATATGATATTTCAATGTAGGTCCACATACATGTACACTAATACTGTTAGACACATGTAGGCAAAGTATCTAAGATCATGTTACTTTGTAGAATGTAAAATTAAAAAGTAATAGTTTGGCCCTAACCGGTTTGGCTCATTGGATAGAGTGTCAGCCTGTGGATTGAAGGGTGGCAAATCAGCCAGCCCCCACTTGTGCACCAGACCTCTATCTATGCCACAGGAGAAGGTGTGCAGAAGGCAGTTGATCGATGTTTCTTTCTCATCGATGTTTTTAACTCTCTATCCTTCTCCCTTCCTCTCTGTAAAAAATCAATAAAATATATTAAAAAAAAGAGTAATAGTTTGTGGATTTGATTGTTATGATGATGTGTAAATATTTTTATACTTTGACGCATTTAGAAAATATGTTATTAATTATAACTATTAATATGATCATCTTAAAGAATACCAAATATTTAAATTATATTTTGATAATAGTAAATCATATTATTTATTTATTTTCATATATTAATTATTTTGGTTATTGTAAAATTATATTTCAATAATGTGATCTTTGCCAATTTCATTTTATGGAAACATGTTTATAACAAAGATTAGGTAGAAAAGAAACCAAAATAATAAGAATCTATGAGAAAAATAGTAATCAACATTTTACTTTTAGAATATAAAATAATTGCTTAGAACTTGATAAATTGGAAACTTTTCTTTTGAAACTTTCATTAGTTTATTTTTATTTTTATTAAATTTATCGGGGTGACAATGACTAACAAGATTATATCTGTATACTATAAATGTATACCTCTGCAATACATAGCCTGGTATTGTACCCCACCACTCAAAGTCAAATCATCCTCCACAACCATATAACTGATCTTCCTTAATCTTTACTAACCCCCACCACCCATGGTAATTAAATGTATAATCTTTTTAAAAATGATCTTTTTCCTTTGTGCATTCGAATCTACACTAATAAAAGAGAAACATGCAAATTGATCATCTCTTCACTATGCCCAATAGCCAATCAGAAGTGATTTTGCAAATTAACCCTAAAAGATGGCAGCAGCCATGAAGATGGAGTGAGCAGAAGGCTTAAGTTGCCCCAGCGATGGAGGAAGCCAAGCTTCCCGTCTACCCAGGAGCTGCTAAAGGAGTGACTGGGGGCCTGGGTTGCCAGAGGGTGTTGTCAGCCTGAAAATGGCCCTCAGCCCCTTACCCAGGCTGACCACACCCTCATGGGATGAGGGTTCCCCACTGGGGGCATTGCCAGCTTGCAAATAGCCATCAGCCCTCACTCAGGCTGCCCCACACCCAAAGGAACCCCCACCCTGATCCAAGACAACCTTCAGGACAAATCAGCCAGCCCCAACCCATGCGCCAGACCTCTATCTATACTAATAAAAAGGTAATATGCTAATTAGACTGGGAGATTTTCCGGACATTCTTTTGGACAAAGCCATGGTGGTGGGGTCAAGGTAGAGGCAGTTAGAGGCCAAGAGAGGAGGGTAGTTGTGGGTGATCAGGCCAAGATGGGATGGCAGTTGTGGGTAATCAGGCCGGTGGGGGATGGGGAAGTTGAGG
>PVJN01019889.1:0-36745 GCA_004026805.1 Lasiurus borealis
ACTCTGTATATTTTTTATTTCAGTCAGTGTCTCTAGTTGGTCCTTTTTCATCTCCTCTTGGGACTCGCTAAATTTATGCATCATCTCTAGCATCTCTAGTTGGCTCTTTTGAATCTCTAGTAGGCTTTTTTGCATCTCCTCTTGGCTCTCGCTAAATTTATTCATCTTTTCTAGCATATTCTTGCAAAACCTTATAAGCATGGTTTTGAACTCTATATCCAGCCGCTTTTTGCCCTCCATTTCTTTTGTTTTTGATCCCTTCCCTTGTCTTGGCATTTTCACTATGTTGGGGAAACTTCTGTACTTGCAAAACCACAGAAGCCTCTGTTGAGCTTGGGATGGGTGGAGTCGCAGGGCTTTAGGGACCGCCTTGCCTTCCAGTCGGCCCCGCCCTCCACGGTCCCGGAGTCTCACATGACTGGGTAATGGCTGGAGCGGTCCTCATGCTCGCGCGCCCGCAGTGCCTCTAGACCGCTGCCTTCCAGCTCCCCTGCGCCCCAGGACCACACGAGTCTAGGTCTCCAGGGTTTCACCCGAAACAGGGGCCCAGTGGACTCAGAAGTGGCACAGTTGGGAGGGTCTGTTTCCTGCCCAGTTGCAAAAGTCAGCAGCACAATCAGCAATCTGTTCTCCGGGCGGCGCCATGTGTGTGAGCGCAACCGACCATGACCAGACCTCCTATCTTTTGCGACTCCCCTAAATTTCCTTGCATTTCTCCCT
Organism: Lasiurus borealis; assembly: GCA_004026805.1. Lineage (NCBI taxonomy): Eukaryota > Metazoa > Chordata > Mammalia > Chiroptera > Vespertilionidae > Lasiurus > Lasiurus borealis. The sequence continues at coordinate 721 of PVJN01019889.1, forward strand.
TTTCACAGTCCAAACTCCCCCCGTATGAGTTTCGGCTGGGTCTGGGGTTTAGTGTCATAGGATAAGGGGTTCAATGCTATTGGGAGTCTCCCTTTCCCTCCCATCAGAGAAATCCATCAGGTACTCGGGCATCCATTCTCTCAGCGCGCGCGTCTCCGTACTTCAGCTTTTTGCAGTTCCCCTGGGTTTCTGTGAGCCCCTCTCTTTCCTTCTAGTTGTAGAACTTATACTCGGTCAGCTTTCCTGTGGTTCTGGATGATGTCCGTTGTGTCTTTTAGTTGTAGTTTTGAAATTCTTGTGCGAGGCAGCAGTGTAGGTGTTTACCTATGCTGCCATCTTGGCTGTCCTCTCCCCCAACAGCATATTTCAATGATCTAGAACACACTCTCCAAAAATTCATCTGGAGTAAAAAGAGACCCAGAATAACCACAGCAATCCTGAGAAAGAAGAATAAAGTTGGAGAGATCACAATACCAGATATCAAGCTATATTACCAAGCCATATCTCAAAACAACCTGGTACTGGCACAAGAATAGGCATATAGACCATGGAACAGAAAAGAGAATCAATAAATTGACACAAGTCATTATTCTCAATTAATATTTGACAAAGAAGGCAAGGGTCTGCAATAGAATCAAGACAGTTTCTTCAATAAATGGTGCTGGAAAATTTCATCATATATATATATATATATATATATATATATATATATATGAAAAGAAACAAGATCACCAACTTACACCATATACAAAAACAAACTCAAAATAGCTAAAGGACTTAAATGTAAGATGGGAAATCCTACAAGACTCTTTAGGCAGCAAAATAGCAGACATGTGTCATAGCAATATCTTTACAGGCACAGCTCCTAGGGCAATGGAGGCTTAGGAGGAAATAAACAAATGGGACTACATCAAAACAAAAACCTTCTGCACAGCAAAAGAAACCATCAACAAAACCACAAGAAAGCCCAGTGCATGGGAGAACATATTTTCCAATGCTATTTCATATAAGCATTTAATCTCCAAAATTTACAGAGAACTCATGCAACTTAACAAAAGGAAGATAAACAATCCAATAAAAAAATGGCAAAGGACCTAAATAGACCTTTACGAAAGAGGACATACAGAAGACCAAGAAGGCCAAGAGACATGAAAATATGCTCAAAGTCACTAATCATAGGAGAGATATAAATAAAAACAAGGAGACACTAAATCACCATGTCATAATAGCTATCATCAACAAATCAACAAATGACAAATGCTGGTGAGGATTTGGAGAAAAAGGAACCCTCATGCACTGCTGGTGGGAATGCAGACTGGTGGAACCATTGTGGAGAAGAGTATGGAGTTTCCTCAGAAAGTTGAAAATGGAACTCCCATTTGACCCAGTAATTTCACTTCTAGGACTATATCTCCTAGAAAAAAGAAACACCAATCAGAAAGGATATATGCACCCCTATGTTTAGAAGCACAATTTACAATAGCTAAGATTTGGAAACAACCTAAGTGCCCATCAGCAGATGAGTGGCTTAAAAAACTGATACATCTACAGAATGGAATACTATACCACTATGAAAAGAAGGATCTTTTACCATTTGCAACAGCATGAATGGTACTGGAGAGCATTATTATGCTAAGTGAAATAAGCCAGTTGGAGAAAGATGAATATCACATGGTCTCACTCTTTTGTGGGATATAATGATCAACATAAACTGATAAAAATAGATCCAGGGACAAATGCTAGAGGATGTGGGGTGGTTAGAGAGCAGCCAAAGGACTTATATGCATATATAGTAGCATAACCAATGGACACACACTGGGGCGGTGGGGGATATGTTTGGGGAGGGGTCAATTGGGGGAAAAATAGATATATATAATAATTTTAGACAATTAAAAATAAAAGACACATTAGCCACACATTCTGTCCTCAAGCTGGTTATGACATAATCAGGTGGGAAAGAAAAGACATCCAAAATAGGATGTTTATAATATGAAATATATAAGACAAGATTGAAAGAGATAAATATTTTAAAAGGGATTTTGATAATGTCCAAGAGAAGCCAGTGAAGTAGTTTACTACAGCTGAAGGATGGAAAAAGTTGAAAAGAGAGGCACAGGAGCCAAGCCTAAAAGAAAACAGAGTTCAGAACTGCAGGCAAGAGCAGTGCTTAGTGACAGGTGGAGGGGTTCAGGATGTGGACCGTGAGCTTGTTTAGGATGAATTCCAGAAGGCATGAAAAGATAGAGGTCAGACTGAGAGAGCTGGGTATGCAGAAGTCCTGGAGGGTGCTGGGACAAGGCATAATTGAAAAGAGGGAGGACCTTTGCAGATGTTACAGAACTATACACCCTTCCATACAATCAGGAGAAAAGTCATTAAGACTGAGTCCTATCATCCAGTCCAGTTAGATTTAGGAATTCTAGCCCAAGAGTTATTGTTAAGCAGAGTAAGGGCATGTTTAAGAGAAGGAGTTGAGGTGCAATTTGAAGGTAGGCTTAATGATACTTGAGGGAGAGGAAAGAGGAAAAGCATGTTAGTAAAGGGAACAACATATGCAAACACTATAAGATGAGAGTTTGCCTGTCACGTTGGAGGAACATTAAGTAGCAGATGTGGCCAAAGAGTTAGCAAGAGAGAGTAGGGCTGAGATTGGAGAAATAATGGTGGTGCGAAGGTCATGTAGGGTATTGCAGGCCATCATAAGAACTTTTCTTTTTACTTTAAAAAAAAATAAGGATTCACTGCAGGGTTTGCCAAGAAGGAGGATATGAAAATCCTTTGTCTGCTGTCTTAGAAAAAAATGCTATAGGGGCAAAGGTGGAGGCTGGGAGTCAAGTTAAAAGACAATTGAAAGGATCTGTGCAAACTGACCATAATGCATTATTCTGTGTACTATGTAGTGATAAGAACAGGCGTGAGCACAGAGCAGGAGTGCAACCACTTTTTCTAAGAGAGCCTTCTCAGTGCCGTGAGTTTTGAATTAGAGAAAGGGTGTTTGGAGAAGGGAGGAAGGTAGTAAGAGGTGAGACAGGAAAGTTTTGTGACATCAGGTTGTGAAAGGCCTTGAATCTGGGGTTATTGCTTATTATCAAAGCAGGAAAATAACCAACTGTGCAGCATAAACAAATCTGGCCTTTCTGTCTTACAAGTCAAAAAAAAATATGGGGAAGCTGCTCAAAACTAATGCAGAAAGTTCTGTCCATCATCCTTGTCATAGTCATAAGAGACCCCTCAGATCCGGGTTCTATGAAGGAAGAAGAGGAAAGAAAGCACACGCAGTCTAGAATCAGTCACATGCATCCCATTTTTCAAACCAGGAGAACAAATCTCCTAGAATTTCTGCCCAACAAACTTCTGCTTATATATCTTTGGCCCAACTGGGTAACATGGCCATCCCTACCTGGATCATGGCTGGGCAGAGGGGCCAGTGGACCAGGTGTATCAGTGACTAGCAATGCTGCATTCAGCTGATACCTGTGAGCAAGGTACTTCCCCAGTGTCTGGGTCATATGGTACTTCTGGCATTCAGCACAGTGCTGGCACGTAGGAGGCACTCAAAAAGTGTTTGTAAAGATGAACTATTTAGCTGTGGTCAGAAAGGTCACAGGAAATCTTCGCTCTCTACTCATCTCCTTGCAAATAGACTCAGTAGGCACTGTCTTCACCTTTTATTGCCTTCTTCCCCCCACCCCCCAGTGCCATACAAATCCTTCTTCACACATGGTAAGAGTTTAAAGTCCCAAGCAGGCCCTCACCCTAACATCATCCAAACATGCTCACAGCCTATACAGCTGCCTGAGTTACCATTTTATTCAGTTCTGGGTTTAAAGGTATTACTGGTTTAAATGTCCTATTCATAATAACAAAACTTTCTAACTTTTCAATTTTTTCAAGTACTTTCACTGATTCTACCCCAGATCTCTTGGAAGAGGTAGTTTCTCAAGCCAATATCAAGCTGTGTCATCTATGAGATGAACTGAAAGCAAACTAAGAGATCCTGGGGAAAGGAGCCTCAGCAGACATGCCCAAGAGAAGTATCAGTATTAAGTTCCCATAACCATGCATGGAACAAGGATACACGATGAAATAGCAGAAGCCTGACACATCCCACCAGTGCTGTGCCATTGCTTTATATCCGTTACTTACAAAATGATGGGCTCAGCTGTAGTAATTATGTCCAGCCCTATGTTTCTAAAACAATAATTTTCCTCTACCTGCCCTTCACCCCATCCCATCTCTTTTTTCATCATACACCACTTGTCCTTGTTCAACTACTTGATCTTCTACTATAAGTTGCTTCAACACCTATTTTATAAAAGGAAAGGGTACAAGTAAGAAGTACCTGACACAGTAATTATTAGGGACAATTTATTCCTTATACAAAATGCCCTAATGCAATAGGAAGGAGGCCTGAGAATATTTTTTAATACCTAAGAAGTAGCCTAAATATCTAAATTTTAAAAATAATATTAGTTATGTAGCAAAATATGGTGGTTCCTTTTCTTATTTAGAATCTGCTATCACATAAGGAGGTCAGGATGACTTCAATAATCTGTTACGTGCATGCATATATTACACAAGCATGAGTTTTGCCATCATTTCCATGTATATTTTCTAGATAGCTAACTACTTCATGTTTTAGTGTGGTATAGAATAAGCAACTGGAATGATCCCCAGGAATTTCATCAGTGTTGATTGTCTATCAGGATAGAAAGAAATTACTTTTCCAATCTCTTTTACTTCATTTATATGGATTTGAAAAAATTAGTCTAACCTTGTGCTATTATATTAGTCATCATGTTTTGTAGATACCGATAGACTGCAGTGGCTGGAAGTTTGGGACACATGCTGTTAGGTTTCTCACAGTCTAATAAGGGAGTTACAATTATGAAAAGAGTGGACTAGAATTGAAGATATTGGTATGAACTCATATATAAATGTATACTAGTAGATAACCACACACAGTTATAGAAATGAGAATCTATATAAATATCTCTCTTCACATGCACATGAGCACACACACACAGTTTCTAAGTTTCTAGTTCTTTTCACCTAGAGAGCCAGTGTGTAGCAGCATGAGCACATCTCACTCCAGATTATGGTTTCTAAATGCCATTCTTCATGAAAAGGGAACAGGGATCCTTGGAGAAATGGTTGCTACCAGGACTGGAAGAAGGAGGGTACCTGATGAACCTGCAACAGCTTATTGTGCCAATTAGTACAGAATTGCTCTAAAAAATAATGGGAACATATAAAAAAGACCAAGCAGACAGGTGTAAGTGCCTCCTAATAAGCAAATTAAAAACAATTTGAACATCAAAATACAAAATAGTAGCACACTTCATAATACATTGAATAAATAGAAACTCATGAGACCATGCTAGTATAAATATATAAATGAATTATTTGAAAGTTGAGAAGGACTGGAATATTTACAGAGCTTCAAAATATTTCCCATAAATTACTTATTAAGTATTTATGGCATATAAACAGTGAATAGATATGGTTGACACCATTTTAATGAAGTGATCAAAGTGAAGATCATCAAGAATGAGACAAGTGTGTGTGCCCCCAACAGCATGCAGTGGAAAGAGCTCAGCCTAATTCCTATGATATTCCTGTTAATGGGCAAAACCTGAATCTAATCATGAGGAAATACCAGATCTCCCAAGTGAGGGACCTCTACAAAACATCTGACCTCTAATTTTCAAAAGTGTCAAGGTCTTCAAAGATTAAGAAATGTTTTCAGATTAAAGGGGTCCAATGAGAAGTGACAAGTAAATGCAATAAATGATTTTGAAATGCAGACTTTGCTTCCAAGGAAATTATCAGGTAAATTTGTAAAACCTGAATGGAGTGTGAGGCTTAGAGGAAGTAAATTTTGATTGTCAAATTTCTAGTTTTCATTATTTTATTATGGCTTTGTAGGAGAATGTCTGGTTTGTCAACTGCTTCAGGGGAAAAAAAAAGGTCTTTGTATTGTACTTGCAACTATTTTTACATTTGATAGTTTTCAAAGTAAAAAGTTATCTCCCCTAACAATAAAAACCTCAAAACAGAAAAAACAAAACAAAACAAAAAACAGTAAAAAGGAGCACAGGTGCTGCAGACAGGCAAGTAGATGGTTAAATACATAACTGAATCCTACTTTGCTACTTACTACCATGTGAACTTAAGCCTAAGTTATCTGTGACTTACTGTTTTAGTCTACAAAATAAAAGCAACTGCATAAGATTCTTGTGCACTGAAGAGTTGGCAACCATAAAGTACTTAATACCAAGAAGCATATAATCAGAAAGTAGTAATATTTACTGTTTCTATTTTAGCCAACCATAGGATTCTCTGGGATCCATTTCCCCCTCAGGGCATATGCCAGGAGTTAGTCCTCTTATGACTTGTTCAACTAGAAATATAATTCAGCTGGGAAACATTTGCTATATGTCCTACAGTATTATTAAGGCATATGGCAGCAGGTGTCACAGAATGAGAGTTTAAAATAGCACAAATCCTAATATATAAAAACCCTGGGCTGTAATGACCAGTAATGACCAGAGGCTGACCAACTGGAAGTTAGTGCTGGTCCTGCCCCCAAGCATGTTGTAACAGGCAATCAGGCAGGCAGAGGGGTTAGGGGTGACCAGGTATGTAGACCAGTGGTTAGGGGTGATCAAGTAGGCAGGCAAGTGGTTAGGGGAGATCAGGTAGGCAGAAGGACCCTTGCTGGCCTGGCCCCACCCCTAAGCAAGTGGTTAGGGGCAATTAGGCAGGCAGGTAGAGTGGTTAAGGGTGATCGGATAGACAAGCCAGCAATTAGGGGTGATCAGGTAGTCAGACAATCCTTTTCCAGCATGGCCTTGCCCCCAAGCAAGCAGTTAGGGGCAATCAGGCAGGCAGGCAGAGGGTTAGGGGTGATCAGGTAGGTAGATGAACAGTTAGGGGTGATTAGGTCAGCAGAAGGCCCTTGCAGGGCTGGCCCTGCCCCCCAGCAAAGAAAGAGAGAGGCCCAGGCCAGCCAAGCCACTGCACCCCAGACTGTCACCTGCAGAGGGAGGTCACCGGTGGCAGGGGAGGGGGGCAGTGTTGCACAGATGGCAAGCAGTGGCAGTGGCGGGGATGGGGCCAGCTGCCTGCGGCCCGAGGAAGGAAAGCCCCAATAGGTCCTGATCTCAGGCCAGGCCTAAGGACCCTACCCAAGGAGTCCTGGATTCTGAGAGGGTGCAGGCTGGGCTGAGGGATCCAACCAAGTGCACAAATTTTCATGCACCAGGCCTCTAGTAAGTTTATAACCTTTGGATAAATTTAGGTTTGATGTGAGGCACAATAGGAATTAGATTTTTTAAATATGTAATCATTATATGGGGCCAAAATATTATGTTAGGAATAATATAAGCATTCATATAAAAAAGAAGTAATAACCACATTAACAAGGTGTTTCTTAAGCAGTTTAAAAATATAAATGTATGCCTTCCAACTTGGATACCTTTTATTTCTTCTTGTCTGATTGCTATGGCTAGCACTTATAGTACTATATCAAACAGAAGTTGTGAAATGATACTGTATATAGAAAACCCCAATGACTGAAAAAAGTATGAGACCTAATAAATGAATTCAACAGTGTAGCAGGAGAGAAAATTAATACCCTGAAATCTATGGCTTTTTTAAACACTGATAATGAACTTACAGAAAGAGAAACTAAAAAAATCCCATTTACCAAAATTTCCAGAGAACTCATTGAATAAACTTAGTTAAGTTTATTACTAAGATACCTAGAAATAAATTTAACTAAGGGGGTAAAAGACCTGTACTCAAAAACTACAGGATACACACTGAGAAAAGAGATAGAGGAAGACATAAGTAAATGCAGGAGGCAGCTGATTGATTTTCTCCTATCATTGATGTTTCTATCTCTCTCTCTCTGCCTTCCTCTCTAAAATCAATAAAAATATATTAACAAAAGTAAAAATAAATAGGCTATGTGTCAAACATGGCTGCTCTCCATCTATCCAGTCCCTTCACACCCTCTTTTGCCTTCACTCCCCCACCCCCCCACACACACATACTCTGCTGGGATCTGTAAAATGGGGTCAGGATTTCTACTTCAACCAAGGGTGATACTTTAACATGGCCCTCCTTCCCTGCCCATTTCTGTCACCAGTCCTGTGGGCTCTCTCCCTCCCTCCCGTCCTTCTAACTTGGGGGGCCCTGCTCTGCCCATCTTCCTGAAACCTTCTGTCTGCAGCTTCCCCTTTTCTCCACTGATGGCTGAGCTCCCCAAAGGCTGTACAGGTCAGATCAGAGCTGTGTGGGACAGAGCTGGTCTGTGCTGGGAAGAAAAGGCACTGTGGGCAACATAGTGTAGGCAGGGCTGCGTGGGCCTTGCAGTGGTACAGAACTGTGTAGGTCCAGCCCAGGCAGGGACTCTGAGGAGAGCCAGAGGTCACAGGGAGGAGAGAGGGTCATGAAGCCTGTTCCGTGTGAGTGGCACTGGGCTCCTCAGCTTCCCCCATGCAGCATCTTTTCTAGACCTCTGTGCATCTGTCACCCTCTGCCCCTTCCTGCCTCCCACTTCCTTTCAAATTTTGGACTCCTTTTCTTTGATTCAGCCCCACCCTCCTCTCTGCTGTGCCCTGAGAGCACAAGGCTGCTCTCTGGGGCCTCTCTAGTCCAACACCATTCTTTTCATAATTATACTAATTGACATAATAAGCTATTTCAGGTTCAGTGCAAAAAATTTGTGTGGAGGAGGGGCTACTGCCAAGGCTGGAAGAGGGAGGGCCTTGGGCAGGTGCACCTAGCTCATCTGCCATAATGGTGCTACCCAATTTCTTGGAGTAGTGAAACTTAACAATGAACAATATTATAATTTGAATATTATAAATTGTGCACATAGCACATGCTATGGAGGGCTGTGCAGTCCATGGCTCTCGGATCACACGTAGCAGCCTCCCATGCCACCCAGTCCCCCTGGTTCCTACACCTACCCACCTCTGCCCAGGGCTTGGGCAAAACCCTGGGAGCTTTGTGACATCTCTTACCTCACAGCTCATTTTCCAGTCCAGTCCATCAACACCAGCAGCAAGCTAAACTATTGATTGAAGTGTCTGAACCCCTAGTGGTCAGTACATGTCATAGCAATTGGTCAGGCAGTTGAACTCCCAGTGGAACTTTAGTCAAGGGGACAATTTGCATATTAGGCTTTTATTATATAGTATGTGACTAATACTATCAAGCAGTTGTGATTTTTAAATGCTTGTAAATCTGCTTAGTGCAGTTGTTGGCAGGTAGAAACAATAACTAATTATTTCTATCACCTTTCTCCTTTTCACAGTATCTGTAAAAATAAAAGTATACTATGCTAATTAGACCAGACAGCTGAACCATCTTCCAGACATCTTTTCTGATGAATCCATGGCAGTGGGGGCTTAGGCAGAGGTGGTTAGGGGCAATCAGGCAGGCAGGTGAGAAGTTAGTGATATCAGGCAGACAGGCAGAGGCAGTTAGGGTGATCAGGAAGGGAGGCAGAGTGGTTAGGGGCAATCAGGTAGGCAGGCCAGCAGTTAGGAACTAGTGGTCTAAACTGGCCATTGGACATCCCCCAAGGGATCCCAGATTGTGAGGGGGTGCAGACTGGGTTGAGGGACTCCCCACCTGTTCCTCTTGTCTAGTCTTAAATAAAAGCTTAAGTGACTGTTATGGTGGAACAACAAATGACCAGAATGGCCAGTTGCTCTGATGTGCACTGACCACCCTGATCGCCTGATCAGGACCTTCATCCAACCTCCTTCTCCCCTCACCTACCCTGACTAGCAGACACTGATCACCTGATGGAAAATGGGGAATCAGGGGTGGATGATACCAGGCCAAGGTGGGTGTGGACAGAGGTTGGGGCTGGCTGTCAGTAGCCCTCCTAAGTGGGCGAGGGGTGGTGGGTGATAGGTGGGAGGGGGTGGAGAAAGAAGGCCCCAGCTGGCCAACCTCCAGGTCCCTGAAGGCTTTTGAACAACCTTTTTCTGGGTAGGCTTTTCTTTCCTCCACAGTGCTACACAATTCATATGTGCTAGCCTCAGAGCTGTCTGCTGCAGAGCTGCCCAATCTCTCCCCAGTTTGGTGCTGGGCCAGGAGGAACACCCTGAGCCACTGCCTACAAGTGGGAAACTGGTGTGTGTGTGGGGGTGACACAGAGGCCTCAGAGCTGTACCACCTGGCCCCCACAAGATCTCTGCCTGGAGCCATCCAGCTGCAGACCTCTGACCTCATTAGCTGGATCAATGGCAGGGTAGAAAGTGAAGGTGAGGAAATCAAACTTGGGGCAAGTGAGTACCACAGATGAGTCCCTGTGATGTTCTCCTCCCAGGATAATGCTGCGTTCCCTAACCTCCCACACCAAGAGATAAATGTGGATTCGCAAAGATGCAGGTCCCTGAAGAGCTTCAGCTGGGGGCACTAGAGAAGTTACTCACTTCTGACACCTCCACCCTTTACTTTTAAGTCTGCATTCTTTTTCCCTAATACATGTTTCTTGAAGTACACAATGGTTTGTGTATAGACATGTGATAAACGTGGGGGAAGCAAAATTTTGTGCTTTAGAAAAAGAGTCTAGAGTCTTTGGAAGGGGGGGTTGTCTCTCTCTCTCTCTCTCTCTCTCTCTCTCTCTCTCTCTCTCTCTCTCTCTCTCTCCATATATATATAATCTGGCCACTCAGTGTGTGTGTATGTGTGTGTGTGTGTGTGTGTGTATGTAAGGCAAATTAGCTGTACCCTGCATCGTATGGGATATGGAAGCTAAAGGCCTGTTCGAACACTTTCGCTGTCTGTAGTTACCAAGATAAAATGTCTCCAATTCCCACAGGAACACAGGGATTGGACAGTTGAGCATTGGAAACAAGTCATGTGCTCCAATAAAACACTTTTCCAGTTGCATCATGCAGATAGCAGAGTGAGAATTTTGTGGAAACAGCATGAAAGCATGCACCCCACATGCATGAATACAACCCTTCAAGCTAGTGGCGGCAGTGTTATGGTTTGGGGCATGTTTTCCTGGCATGATTTGGGCTCTTTAATTTGTGTGGAACAACATCTGAATAGTACGACATACCTAAGTATCATTGCTGATCAAGTCCATCCTATCATATCGATGGCATATTCTAATGGAGATGGCTTCTTCCAACAAGACAATGCACTATGCCATGGAGCTTGTATTGTGCAGGAGTGGTTTGGAACTTGAGGGAGATTTTACCTTTCTTAGGTGGCCCCCACAATCACCAGATATCAATCCAACTGAGCATTTGTGGGATGAAGTTAAAAGAGCCATCAGGCAGTTGATTCCACAATCATCAAATATCACAGAACTGGACAGTGCTATTCATCAGGCATGGTGTTGATTCCTCACATCACTTTTCAACATCTTGTGGAGTCAACGCCAAAAAGAATTGCCACAGTATTGAAGGCAAAAGGTGGCCCAACAAAGAACTAATGGAGTAGTCATAATAATCTGACCACTCATTCTCTCTCTCTCTCTCTCTCTCTCTCTCTCTCTCTCTCTCTCTTTTTCTCCTTCCTCCCCTCTTCCCTGGCCTGGTAAATCTTCACGCAGAAAGTGAACCCTAGTTCCTCAGAACCCACCCTCACTGAAGTGGCCCCTGTTTTGTTTTGTTTTCTCTCTCACAAGGTTGTTGTTGTTGTTGTTGTTGTTGTTTTTCTAACGTCTAAACTAGTAGTAGGACATTCCCCAAAGGATCCTAGATTATGAAAAGATGCAGGCTGGGCTGAGAGATCCCTTCCCCCTCCCCCACACAAATTTTGTGCACAGAACCTCTAGTTTTTATATAAACACATACACTCAGTTCATAATCCTGTTCTCTGTGTTGTAGTCCCTTCAGAATGGTTCCCGGAGCAAGAGCAAAAAAATGGCCCCATGAGACCAGTTACTTCAAGGGGCCTCCAAGCAGAGAAATGGTCATACTAGATCAAGGCTAGATGGTTGCTCATTCTGAAGTCACACATTTGTCTGGTGTAACATTCTTAGAAAATTATGGCTCATCTTCACCCATAGCCTACCATCCTCCTACACAATGACTGCCCAGTGTCCAGATTCTCCCTTTGAGGTCAGAGCCTTTTGTCAAGCAAAGTTGAGTGTGTCTTGCTTCATTATAATAAATTGCTGTTGAAAACACAGCTCCCATATCTTTTTTGTGCATCCCATAGGATGGTACCTTACTTGCTTATCCAATCCTTCTGTTTATTGGCATGAGGCATCTTTTCAAACTTCCTAAGGTGTCAGTGGCATTTCCATGTGAGAGCTTACCTTTCTAATGGTTCCTGTGTGACAAATCTTCTGAAGAGCATCAACCTGTGGGGTAGGTGTGGGTTTATCTGCCATCGTCTACTTGCTAACCTCATACTCCTCAGCCACTGAGGAGGAAGCTCTGCATGTGATTCAGAGGCGATGGCTACCACAGTCCTGGTACTCTATTCCCTGTCATTCTCTGGGGTGGGAGAAAATGATTGTAAATCCTTCCAGTGGGATTCTGAGGCCTTTTCTCAAGGTGAACATCTGTGAATTGATGCTGAGGACACTGGTTCCTCTACTGAACCCAGTAGGTCTCTTGGGCCTGGTCTGCAAATGTCCAGGTTCATTGCTTTCCATTGTCAATTCAACATTTCAACACTCATTTCATGCAAAAGATGAAATAAAAAAAAATCTGTAACTTGCCCTCATGTTATTTAGGCTTTGAAGTAGATGAGGGAGGGAGGAGATATACAGCTAATTTAAGAAAAGGCAGATTATGTAAAAAAATCACCATTGAGAAACAAATAGGAGCATTGGGTGGAAGATGGGTGCTGAGGAGAAAACATTCCAAATGAGGCTTCCCATAAAGGGTGGTATCTAAATTAGAGAACAAGAAGGGTGCCAACAGTCAGACACTGGGCAGGTAATGAGACTTTCAGAGAAAGGGAATGTGTATATCAGCACAGAAGGGTGGGGGGCATAGAGGGCATGAACTTTGAGAAAGTGAGGAGTCTAGTATGGCATGGGGTCTGGTTCACAATGCATCTAGTATGAAGAGGGATCCACTTAAAGGATGCCAGGTTTGACTACTATGATATAGGGAATTGTGAGCCACTGAAGGTGTCAAGATTATCATTATCTTGCACTTTGCAAAGGTAACTTGGAGTCTGAGAAGGTGGCTGGTGAAGCAAAAGCATGGCCCTTTGTCCATGTCCTTTTCAATCAATAAAAGAGAGATTAGAGACAAAGTTCAGAGAGCTCTTCAAGTTTCAGGGCATGCAGCAAGACCTGCAGCCAACAGCAGAGGAGGAGCCTCAAAGTGAAGGCCTTGGATTTTATGGCTTCCTGAGGAAGCCTATTTGGAAGATGTTTGTCCTGTTAGAAAGGAGCTATGTCTCTTCTGACCAGAAGTGTGGAATTCAGAGAGGTCACGAAATCACACTCACTTTCTTGGACATACAATTGGCTTATGTAGCGGTTAAATTGGGAAGTACTGAGGATTCCCCTCATGGCTAGGCTTGACACTTCCTCCCCTAAAGCCAGGCCTGCAAACTATTAAAGAAGTGGGAGGGGAAGGTTCAGAATCAGGGTTAAAAGTGTGAACCTGCCTCTGATTAACTGCAATCTTGAGCCTATTATCTTTGGCCAGACCACAAGACCTGAACCACGGCTTCCTGAGTTCGTTAGGCTAACTAGGTCAATCAGCCTTACTAGGAACCTCCTGGGTTAGCTCGTCCCTTGCTCCCTGAGAATCAATTAAAGATTGCCAAGTCAGCATCTATGAGCCAATAAGGGAAGGCAGAATGGGTATAAAAAGAGGGACTGCCCTTCTGTTGGGGCTCTTACCAGGTATTTGCCAGGCTGTTGCATCAGCTAAGGTTTGAGCCCAGATTAGAATCTGTAATAAATTTATGCCTGTTTGAATTCAATTAGTCTTTGTGGTCTATCTTGTGGGGACTCGCTCCGTTACAGCTTAGTTGGACTGGATTAGTCTAGTCTGTTCTGAGAAGAACTAACACCAGCCCACAATAACTAACACTGGCATGCCTTCTGCCCGTGCTCTGCCACGTGGATAGAATACACAACAGTCTGACCAATACACAAAATTAGTAGGCAGTGAAAAATTAATCCCCTTTAAGGGCATCCTATAACTAGAAGGAGAAAGGAGAAACGAGGCTGAGTAAACAGAGCTGCCAGATTCATTTACAGTAGAACTAATGTAAGAAAGAAAGAGGACATTAATAAAAATAATTTAAACAAAGGTATAGGTAAAACACAGCAAAGCCTTTATAGAACTAAGAATGATATTTCTAGATTTTAAAAATTCGGTAGACAAATTGAAAAGAAATTAATGCTTACTATTGAGAATAGAATTAATGTTCTGCAAGATCAAGTAAAAGAAATATCTCAAATCCCAGAGAACTAGCCTCCAAAATAGAAACCATGTGGTACAAAAAAGAGACAGGAGACAAATCCAGTGTATCTATCTTGTTAGCTGTGGGAATGCCAGAGAATAGGAAGTCACAAGGATACGGAAAGTCATAAGTAAATAGCACTGAGAATTCGAGATCTAGGATTAGGATGCCTTCACATTCAGATAACTCTATCACACAAATCAGATAACAAACCTTCTGAATTCCATCAAGTCAATCTTACTGTGCAGCTTCTAAGAAAACCAGAATGTCAATGATATTTGCTTGGATAAAAAAAAAAAAAAAAAAAAAGAAAGAAAAGAAAAAAAGCCAATTAGACAGCATACTGAAAAGTATTCTCTGTTAGCCTGTGCCTACATCTAGGCAGCTTGACTTTCTCTTTCATGTAGAAGAATAGCTTCAGGCAAAGTAGATTTGCTTAATCCTCTACCACTGGTTGTGCCATGTGAACTTAGTCCTTGGAGAGAAAATTTAAACTGTGAATGAAATGGAAACTTTGAATATTGTCAGCTAATTTTAATTAAACATTTTGTGCAACAAAACTATAGAGGCTAAGCCACTGTTCTAGACTCCCAGGGATGGTTATATTCACGTTGGTCTATTTGCTATGTACCTCTGTCTAAGAATTTAAAAAGGATTCTCCTAAGTTTAAGCAATGGAAGTTCACATAATTCTTTTTGTGCCTGCCACTTTATAATAAAAATAAATAGAACTTTACGCTATTTATAATTGAAACCTCCAAAGTTTTACTGAGTTAATACCATTAGTGTTAACAGTGGCCTATCTCACATCCAAATGAGCCCTATTCATGCTGATGGGAAATAAAAGGTCTGATATCCAAAGTAGCTCTAAGAAACCCTGAAAAAAATTGGTATTCCTGAGCCCAGAATTAACTAGCTTTACTCATAAGAAATTGTCAAAATACATCTGAGCAAGCATTCTTTTTTTTTCTTTTTCTTCCTTCTTTTTTAAGGTAGCTCTTTTGTAAAGTCAATCCTCAGGGTTTGCTTTTACCTCTGTGCGCTTAGATTATTTTTATATTTCTTTTTGCATTAGCTTAAAATGAATTTTATTAATAACTAGAGGTCTGGTGCACAAAATTCATGTGTGTGTGTGTGTGTGTGTGTGTGTGTGTGTGTGTGTGTCTCCCTCAGCCCAACCTGCACCCTCTCCAATCTGCGATTCTTCTCACAATTCAGGACTGCTGGCTCCCAATCGCTTGCCTGCCTGCCTGCCTGATTGCCCTTAAGCACTTCTGCCTGCCAGCCTGATCACCCCCTAACCACTGCCTTGCCAGCCTGATTGACACCTACTTCCCACCCCTGCAGACCTGGTCACCTCTAACTGCCCTTCCCTGCCAGCCTGGTCACCCCTGATTGTCCTCTCCTGCAGGCCTGGCCCCCCAACTTCCCTCCCCTGCAGGCCTGGTCCCCCCAACTGCCCTCCCTTTCAAGCCTAGTTCCTCCCAACTGCCCTCCCTTTCAAGCCTAGTTCCTCCCAACTGCTCTCCCCTGCTGTCCTGATTGCTCACAACTTCCCTCCCCTGATGGCCATCTTGTGGTGGTCATCTTGTGTCTACATGGGACAGCCATCTTTGACCACATGGGGGTGGCCATCTTGTGTTTTGGAATGATGGTCAATTTGCATATTACCTCTTTATTATAAAGGATGTTCCAGAGAAGGAGCTCTTTGGTGTGGGAGTGGGGTGAAGCATTTTACCTTGAGAATTTCACATGGCTTAGAAAAGGTCCAAATATCTGAAAGACACTGCTTCAGGCAGTTTCATGTTGGGTCCTTGTTGAGGAATGAGCTGCCACCCTGAGAATCTCTTCGAGGCATTGTGCTTCCTTTGATGGCATCTCATATATGGATGTAATGTGGTGCTGAGATCTTCATCAACATCATTCCTGGAAAAGCCTCATCACCATGGCATCTATGTGTCATCTCACTCTTCTCTGAACACCCTCAATATTGAAACAAGACCTGAGACCTTTGACTTTATCTCCTTGATATCCAGACTGTGGTCCAAAGGCCTCTCAGGCTCACATCACCTGAGAGCTCATTAGAAATGCATTCTCAGGCCCCACCCACACTGACTGCTGTGAACTGAAGTAGGTCACCTTCACATTCATATATGAAAACCCTAAACTCTAATGTCACTGGATTTAGAATAGAATCTCTTATGAGATAGTTAAAGTTAAATGAGGTCATAAGGGCAGGTCTCTGACCCCATAGGGTAAGGGCCCTGCTATGAATAAAAGAACTGTGTACTCTCTCTCTCTCTCTACACACACAGAGACAATGTCATGGGAGGTCACAGCAAGAAGGCAGCCAGCTACAAGCAAGGAAGAGAGCTACCACTAGGTAACCAAATAAGCCAGCATTTGATCTTGGACTCCCAGCCTTCAGAACTATGAGGAAGGAAGTGTCTATTTAGGCCTCCTTGTCTGTACTATTTTGTCATGATAACCCTAACTGACAAGGATACCTGCTAAATCAGATTCTTCATCCTAATAAGATAATCAGGTGACAAGTATGTTAATAAATGGAATATTTACAAAAATATGGCTGGTTTAAGGAAACCAACACAGTACTTGGGAGCTAAAATTGGTGCACAGTGATTACCACCCTATACCCAGAAGGGCAGGAAGAGGGCATATGAACAGATCTCAAAGACAGAAGCAATATGAAGGCTGCTGATTAGGAGCTGAGGTTTTGGAAGAGGGATATACACAAGCATGGTGACCTGGCAGGGAGGGAGCCTGAGGAATGAATGCCCTTTTTTCATCTTTCCTCCTCTCAGTATTCTACCAGTGCTTCCCTCAAACCAAAGCCCTCTCAGAGAACAATAGAAGCAGTCAATTCCATGCACATCATTTTGGTGAGCATCAGGAGACCAGGGCAGTGTGAGAAAGGAGGGAGAATTTATATAAAGGGGCAAATAAAAAAAAGCCAGGATTAGGACTAGGGTGAGGAAGATAGGGTACCCAGGATTCAATATTTAAACAGATGCTTACTTTCAGGATCAGGCAGATGCTCAGCCCTTGCATGATGAAAAGAGTCGGCCTCATGTGTCATGTGCAATAGAATTAAGAGAGGGGTTGCATTAACACTTAATATGTAAGCATAAAAATAACATTTTGATGAAAGATTTTTAAATATCTCTTTGGACTTTTTCCCCAAGGACCAGGCAGACAAAAGTATATTCCTCAATCATGAAATGTTTGCAGGCTGGTGTGCTCAATGGTATGGCCTTGCTAGTGACCACTGGATTTCTATTATTTTATTGGGTGTGTCATTGAGTCCTGCTGCACATTTACAGATTGTTTTTCACATCTTAACATTTCTGAAGTCAAGATGTGTCTTATGATCAGTGGTGTCAGAAATACAATTAGCAGTATTTTTCTTCTTAGAAATACTTAAACAATTGTATGCTTTATAATTTATGGCCTCTTTGATTTGATAGGGTTGAGTGTAAATACTCTGAGACTGTATCCAGCTTTACAACACTTCACATCTATAGTAATAGCTATCATGTAATAATGATCACAGTATGTCTTCCACCAGGGTGTTATGAGGAAATGAATAAATAAAATGTTCGCTTGTCCTAGTTCATCTTTACTTCTAGAACTTGCATAGTGTGATGTCAGGAAAACCGTCAGTTCATGGACCAGAGTTATTTGAACTGTCATCATAAGAGAATGAAAAAGCCTGAACATTGCATGAGTATTCACTTAATCGACATTTTTAATTTCCTGCAGAACTTATTGGAGTCCTATCCCCATGCTGTGCACTTCCCATAGTCCTCCTGTTTCACAACTAACAATTCTTCCTTTCATCTTCTTTCTGTGTGCTCTAAGAAAACTTCTTCCCAAAGGCATTTTCCTTCATTCTCAGTTTGCATTTCTGATTCTACCCCTTTGATTCCAAAGTCAAGGTGCAGTTTTTAATGTAATTCTAGCATTAACTATGAATTATTTTACTTTTAAAGTTTATATATTTAACTTTATTTTAACATAGTACTGCCTGCAAACATGTACCTCAGCCCCGTCAGTAATGGAAGCTAGTTTGCACAGAGAAAAACATTGTTTTTCTAGTGATTTACTTTAGTCCCTCTCAGCGAGAAACAGAAATTATTTTGTTCTCTTTTGATGACTGATGCAGCAGCAGTACCCTGCTTTGCCCAGTATCTCTTCCTGTCCATATCTCTGTTAAAATTAAGGTAGTTACTAATTTTTAGCAAAAAGGGGGATCATTAGGACTTATATTTCTGACTTAATTCTTTACCTGGAATAAAGAAGGAATATTCTTAAAAAGTAAGTATATGTATATTGTAAATATGGGTATTAATTATTAATAACACTTCATGGTTTTACAAAGTGTTAATCCTCTCAAAGAAAAATAAGATTGTTGTTTCCAGTTTGTAGAGATTATGGATTGCAATCCACTTTTAATTGTGAACTTAACTAATGGCTTTGACAAGCATTATTTATCCCTAAACCGTTCTAATTTCAGCATCAGTGAAGTAATCTTCTTTGGCTATTTGTTCATATTTTAGGTCCATGTAGTTAATAATCCTGTACTAACTGGTGATCTGTAACCAGAAGCAACAGATTTAATAGTTCAAAATTATTACAAAACTCAGTTACAAGTGCTTTTTAACTGGTAATTTAAAGATGTGAACTACAAATCTTTCTTTTCTATTTTTAATTACTAAAATACAGGGTGTTACAGTAACTTCACAGTGATCTTTCACTTTGGGTCCTCCTTCCAATCTCTTTATGCTTTGAGTAATCCTAATACATAAAAACCCTGGGTCCATCACATCCACAATGACTGGGAGGCTCCACCAACCAGAAGTTAGTCCTGCAGTCCGTGCTGGGTTGTTGTGGTGACCTAGCACTGACTACTAAGGATGCATGCATGGTGATCCAGCACTGACTGCTGAGGGGAAGTGAATCAGGCTCAGAGTGAAGCCTGGAGAGAGGAGCAGTGTCTGATCTGTTGCCTCTGTGGCAGCTGTTGATACTGGGCAAAGCAGGGCACCTGCCTCTCTCTTTCTTTCCATGCTGATCAGCAGTCCTACCTCCATTTCTCTCCAGGCCTCTAGCAGGGCTGCTGATCAGCCCTGCCTTTCTGATCAGGCCTCAGAGATGTTGACTGGCATAGAAACTAACCAATCAGAACCAAATCTGGGTCAACTGTGAGGAGCCAATGGTTGACTAGGAGGTGGAGCTTTTTATGCCCATTAGCATAGAAACCTACCAATGAGAACCAAATTGACTGGAAGAGGAGGACAATTGGGGGCACAATCAGGCCAGCAGGGGAGGGCAGTTAGGGGCAATCAGACCAGCAGGAAAGGGCAATTTGGGGTGAGATCAGGCTGGCAGGGGAGGGAAGTTTGCGACAACCAGGTTGGCAGGGTAGGGGACTAGGCCTACAGGGGAGGATAGTTGAAGGCCATCAGGCCAGCAGGGGAGGACAGTTGGGGCCATTGGGCGGGCAGGGAGGCAGGTAGGTGTTAATCAGGCTGGCAGGGGAATGGTTAGGAGGTGATCAGGCTGGCATGCAGAAGTGGTTAGGGGAAATCAGGTAGGCAGACAGGGCGAGTGGTTAGGAGCCAGCAGTCCCAGATTGTGAGAGGGATGTCTGACTGCTGGTTTAGGTCCACTCCCACAGGGGTCCCAGATTGGAGAGGGTACAGGCTGGGCTGAGGGACATCCCCTCCCCTGGGGCATGAATTTTGTACAATGGGCCTCTGGTACATAAATATTGCTCTGTATATATTCTAGCACTTCATATGCATTTGATACAGATTAGCTGCTACTGTTAAAATTATGTTTCCAGCTGTCTTTGAATCTTCTGCTTCCCTTACTTTGATTACTTCTCTCAATACCTTGGCCCACTTTTGCCCTTGAGCTTTTTTTTCTTTCTGTTCCCATGAATAAGTCTGATCCAGTCACTCGTGCCTTGTGTGAATAGAAGCTCAAATATGACCTCTCCCAAGTCCTTCCCTCTATGTTTTAATCTCCAAAGGGAAATAAAGAGCTCGATTCTGTGATAAAGAAGTTCAAGCAACAAAAGTTAGAGAAAGTCATGATTTGGGATGGTAGCCTTCTCAAAATATCTTCCAGACTACCTTCCCTACTAACAGGCAAAGCTAATTGGAAATGGAAAGTTCAGAATCAACCATTGAAATTCACTTAAGTTGTGCTATAGGAAAGCATCCATTTGATTTGAAAGGCTTTGTTGTTCTTCCTTTAGGATTAGACTGGGTCCACTTTTCTTCTCGATCATACATAGAGAAAGTTTATGGTCTCTAAAGGTATGTAGCATATATTTCCCCCTCATTGTCAAAGTCTGCCGGAGCTGACCAGCAGACTGAGTGATCGATGAATGATCTTTGACATGTTTCTGTAAAAGAGAGAGTTAAGTGACTGCTTGGCTATAGGAACTGAACAGCCCCATTTGCCTGCCTCTTCAGGCTTTTATTGTAGCAACAGCTTGAATTAAAATTAACTTCTAGATACTATCAGCAGGGTAAGTATCCCTGAGAAGATACAGGCATCTGCAGTCTCCTTTAAGCAAAAACATCTAAAGCCTAAACATAGATTCCAGTAAAACACCCAGGGGCTCAGACTTGTTTGCAAAAGTCAAGGCAAGGTCTGACCTTTAGCCAGCTCCCTCTGGAGGACTCTGAACTTTCAGAGATTCCTCCTTTCAGATTTTCCAACCAAGTCCCGTACTTCCCCACAAAAGTCCATTATTGATTTTTGTAGATGATTTCTCATGGGGAGAATGTTCTCCTTCCATGGAGGTCCTTCCCCCTGGAGCCTGAACATGTCAAAAAAGAGCAATGTGGAGTCTTGCTCTGAGGTGCATCTCAGACCCACACTGCACACCAACCACTGAAACTGAGCAAATGCCCTCTGTAGTGGTAGAAGTCAACATGCCCTGTCTTTCAGAAATATTTTTGAGTTTTAAAGATTTAAAGCATAGATTAGTTTTATTTCTTCCATTAATTCAATGCCAAATAGGGCCAATGGACCAAAAACAAATTTCCAAAGTCAAAATATTGAGTCCTCAGTCCTATACCCTCTCCATATTAATTCCCTCTTCTCTCTTCTAAACCAACCTAGTCCACATACCCTGTTCATGGAGCAGCTTTGACAACTTCAGTGTTCTATTTCTGATCTGTTGGAAGGAAGTAGGGGATTGTATTATACAAATGCCCAGTGTTTATAAAGTCTACAGTTGTGCACACTGATGTCCTGGCCTTCACACTCACTCACCATACACTCATTGCCTCACCCAGAGCAGCTTCTTGTCCCACGGCTCCATTTATGGCAAGTGCCCTAAAGTGGTGCACCAATTTTTAAATCTTATACACCATGTTTGTATGCTGTACCTATGTTTAAATACACAAATATAATTGTGTTAAAAATGCCTACAATATCTAATATAGTAGACTCTGTACAGGCTTGTAGCCCAGGAGCAACAGACTATGCCATGCACTAGGTATGTAATGGACTAGAATATAAAAATTTCAGTATGCACACTCTCTGACATTTGCACAAGAATGAAATTACCTAACAATGCATTTCTCAGAATGTGTCATTAAGCAATCCATGACTATAACCAAAATAGTTTCCAGGTTTTAGACTTTCACTTCTTACTGACAGTCTGGGATTTATTCTCAACCACTTTTGGTTTCACACCAACATTTAAAGCAGATTCCTATAACCACTTTGTATTTAGCAATAAAATGTATCTTTTTCTCATACAATGTCTTCAGTTTGACATTGAGAAGACAACCCACCTAGTAATATACTGGAATTTAAACAAAGTAACCCACTTAAGGATAGTTTTTCCAGGATGTGCACTTAGTTCTAATGGGCCCCTAATTGCCCAGGCAGAACACCCGAGTGGAGCCTTAGGGAAGGAAACCAGGTGCTATGACATCTGTCTTTCCACCAATGGGTGCCAGTACCTGCAGCTCAAGTCAGAAGAAATCCATCTGCACATTCCATCTCAATCCAGTTTCTAATGGATGCTTACCCAAAGTCTGACATTAGCTTACTTACATCTTGGTGGAATGAAGCTTTCCAAACTCATGGGAATTTTTGCCAAACCTAAAGAACAGGATGTATATCTGCATTAGTGTCTATGGCATGTACTTGTTTGTATTTATTTTTCAAAGAACATAATGTTTTCCATGTACTTATATGTTCTCAAATGTACTGCAAAGTTGTCAGACATTGCATACATGGTCCCCACGGCACCTCATCAACTCCAGAGCAGACCCACTTCTCCACCTTCACACTTAGGGAAGCTTCCATTGGAGCCAAAGTCAAAAGAAAAATTGATTTTAAGATCAGGTGAGGAGGGTGAAACAGCTCGTGCTGGGGGATGTTCACGGCTAAATCCTTATTCTGAAGGCTGATGTAGCAAAGACAAAACTTCAACCACCACCATGGGAGGTCAGCAACCACCCCTTCACTTTTAGGGTGAGGTCCATGCTGAGACTTACATGCATCAGCACAACAACCTCATGAAGTAGTTACTGTGCATCTTTTGTTTTATGGGAAAGGAAATTGAGGCACAGATTCTTGCCTATCATCACAAGTAAATGTAGGGTTTCTAACTCCTAGCAATTATGCTATATGCCTTCTGTTAGCTGTTACCTAGTATTTTCAGTGACTGTCAGCAAGAGTTAAAGAGAGATCAGACCCTTTGGTAGTTTGATCAGCCTGACAGTGACCCATGGAAACTATTCCACATCTATAATCTCTGAGAGAAAAACCAATGTTGCTGGGTAGCCTCAGGACACCAACAGAATGTCACATGAATCCTATATCCAGCCATTTTCAATTTGGTATTCAGACAAGTCCCAGGAGTGGGAGAGTATAACCCACCAGAGTACCCAGGAGACCAGCAGATGCACCAGGAACGCAGCAGCAGCTCTGACCTCAGACTGCTGTCTCACTCATCTGCGAGAGTTCACAGTCAGCAAATGCTTTACACACTTAAATGATGGGACCTCCCCTTCTTCCTTCACTTCATTGGCAGACATGTCAACCCATCACCTGAAATTCAAAATCATAGCTGCCATGGAGTGCAAACTAAACTTTGCGCTCTAATTCTCCAGTCTTCTTTGCAAATGTAAAAGCACCCCCCACTACTATCACAAGGAACTTGCTGCCACCACACCTCTGATATTACCTATGATCCTTTGCTTGAAAGCACTCATGAACTAGGGGCTGCTGCTGAGCCCACATTGATTACACTTGAGAACTTCCATGGGTGCTGACCCAGGTAGTACATGTTCATCCAAATCAGATTGTCTGCATCTACTGCCACAGCCTTCATCCAGAAAATGATGAGAATTATGAAAATGTAAAGAGCTGTGGCCTTTCTGCACTCATGCTGGAAGTGTTCAGGGCCTGCTGGCCTTCAGCTCCACCTCTCTGATAGGGAAATTCCCACACATACTTCTTCAATCAGATGGTTAATGGCAGGGACATACCACTCAGGCCCTGAGTAGAAACTCAGAAACATCTCAGTATAGTGGTACCTCGAGATACGAGTGCCCTAACATACGAGATTTTTGAGATATGAGCTGCCGAGCGAGAGATTTTTTTGCTTTGAAATACGAGCAACATTTGAGATACAAGTAATTGTGCGGATCGGCCGGCTGCACACAACCCACCAGTTTACCACGACTCTAGCATCTCATAGTTTCCCACACCTCAGTCAGTGTGCTTGTTTACCTTGTTGTTGAAGCATCTTTTGTGCATTTACATACTTTATCACATTTCTTTTTATAACCATGGGTCCAAAGAAAGCGAGTGGAAAGGTCAGTGCTCAGAAGAAGATGATGTCTATTGAATTAAAGTGTGAAATCATAGAAAAATATGAGCAAGGTGTGCGAGTGGCTGACTTGGCGAGGCAGAATGGGCGTAGTACTTCACCAATATGCACTGTGCTTAAACAGAAGGAGTCGATAAAGGGTATAATGCCAGCTAAGGGCGTTACAATAATTTCTAAGCTCCATAGCTCTCTCCATGAAAAGATGGAGAATCTACTGATGGTGTGGGTGATGGAGAAGCAGCTTAAAGGAGCTACATTAACAGAGGGCATCATATGTGAGAAGGCGAGAGCGATTTACGGTGATTTGCTGGAGCAGACCCCGCACACTTCCAGGGATGAAGCATCAAAAGACTCATTTAAAGCCAGTAGAGGCTGGTTTGATAACTTCAGGAAAAGGTCCAGCATTCACTCCATCATCAGGCATGGTGAGGCAGCAAGTTCGTATGTGAAGGCAGCTGAGGATTATCTCACGACTTTTTCCAAACTGATAGAAGCCAAAGGATATATCCCCCAGAAAGTCTTCAACTCTGACAAGACAGGGCTTTTCTAGAAGAAGATGCTGAATAGGACTTATATAATGGCAGAGGAGAAGGTGATGCCAGGCCATAAACCCATGAAGGATAGGCTAACTCCCGCACTGTGTGCCAATGCGAGTGGTGACTGCAAGATCAAGCCTCTGCTTGTATACCATTCGGAAAACCCCAGAGTCTTTAAGTCACATAAGATTTTAAAAGATAAACTGCAAGTTATGTGGAGGGCAAACCCGAAGGCATGGGTCACTAGGAAGTTCTTTGTGCAGTGGGTAAACCTGGTTTTCGGCCCTTCTGTTAAGAAATATCTACAGGAAAACAACCTAACCATGCAAGCCCTCCTCGTCCCCGACAATGCTCCTGCTCACCCACCGAACCTCAAAGATGAACTCCTCAAAGAGTTCAAGTTTATAAAGGTTGTCTACATACCTCCCAACACCACTCCTATCCTGCAGCCCATGGATCAGGAGGTGATTTCTAATTTTAAAAAGCTGTACATCAAGCACCTGTTCCAGCGCTGCTTTGAGGTGATGGAGAACACAAAGCTCCCCTTCGAGAGTTCTGGAAGAACCACTTTAACATCGTGATATGCCTCAGAATTATTGATCAGGCCTGGCTGGGTGTTACAGCAAGGACTTTGACCTCTGCATGGAAGAAGCTGGGGCCTGAGGTTGTAGCCGAAAGGACCTTCAAAGGATTTGAACCCGAGGTGCCAGTGGAGGAGGAGATAGTGTCTCTGGGAAAATCCATGGGCCTGGAGGTGGATGAGAGAGACGTGAATGAGCTCGTCGAGGAGCACTCTCTGGAACTCACCATGGAGGAGTTACCACAGTTGCAGTCTCAGCAACATGTGGAGGTTCTCCAAGAAATTGGTTTTGAGGAGGAGCCAGAGGTGGAGGAGATCTCTACAAGTGAGATAAAGGAGATCTTAGGAATGTGGGAGAGGTTGTCACACTTTGTGGAAAAGAAACACCCCGAAAAAGTTGCTACTGGTCGTGCATGGGAGCTGTTTAATGAAACTTGCCTCACCCGTTTCAGAAACATTCTGAAAGGGAGGAAGAGGCAAACCTCGTTGGACACATTTTTTTTTGAAATAGGCCAAAAATGCAAAAACCAGTAGCAATTAAGTTCAGTGAAGATTAGTTAAGTTACATTCAGTTTAGGGATAAAGTGTAGCATTAAGAGTGTAATGAGTAGGTAAATACCTTTTATAAAACCAGTTTATTTCTTTACATTCTCTTGTATTATGTTTTTTATACAATATTTGTCATTTACAAATACATTTTTCTTATTCAAAAACACGTAACAAGAACAACTGGGGTGGCATTTTGGGGGCTGGAACGGATTAACGGCATTTCAATTGATTTCAATGGGGAAATTTGCCTTGAGATACGGGCAACTTGATATACGAGCAAGGTTATGGAACGAATTAAACTCGTATCTCGAGGTACCACTGTACTTTCTTTCACTCAGTCAATCCATCATGTATTAGCAGCCCCACCCTCCATGCACACATTTCCCAGACCTGTCTCTTTTTCCCACCACCACTGTTCTAATGGACTCTCTGCTATAGTCTTCTTTATGTGCTCCTTGTGTCCAGTTTCTCAATAGAAAAACGGATGCCACCTGAGGTTTTTCTAGACATAAATCTAATCATTTCACCCACGATGCTAATGCAGGGCTGGGGAACCTTTTTCTGCCAAGGGTCATTTAGATATTTATATCATTCATAGGCCATACAAAATTATCAACTTAAATTAGCCTGCTCTATTTGGTAAAATATTTAATTAACTCATCTATAATACCTTGGCTGGGCGAGTCCAAATGATCTCAAAGGCCAGACATTCCCCATCCCTGGTCTAGGGAAAAACAAAAACACAAAAATGTTTTCTAAGCATAACGTTCAAAATCCTTCATAATTTTGCCTCAAATTACTTTCTGATCTCATTTAAAGCAATTCTGTCCACTTCAACATGCATGTTTAGCCACTCAGAACTACTTACCATGTCCTAAACCTATTTTGTTCTTTTAAATTTCCATACCTTCGTTCATGTTATGCAACCTGGAGTAGTTCCATGGGCTTCTTTTCATTTGCCACTGACCACGTCCTCATGGCTCTCTCTCTCAGGCCATTGATAGAGACACTGTTGCTAAGAACCCTTGAGGCACTCACCTGGCTATGGGCATCACTTAAAAATATTGAACTGCATTTCATACACCTGTGACTGGCACCACCAGCTAGGATGACACCATTTTGTCTTTCTAATAATCTCTCAAGAGTGAACGGATTTGAGGTTAATCCCCCCCAAAAATGTCATGTTTATTTTCTGACTATCTTTCTTGGATAGGAGACTAAGGGATGCAGAGGCAGCTGGCATACTTGCTGAGCCTTGGGGATGCTAGTGAATGTACCCAGCATGTTGGTAACAGTTAACATATCACCATAAAGAAAAGGCAGAGAATGTCCTTCAGAGCCAGTGGAGACTTGGCCTGAGGATGTGTGTGCAGGGGTGGGCAGAGAACAATTGTGTTTCCTTGTAAGGTCTTCAACAATGTTAGGATTTTTATTTATTTATTTTTTCTGTATTAAGTAAATGTTTTATTTGACAACAGAGATATTTAACTATATATGTTACAGTTTTTAAGGAGAAATAACAATTTTTAAAGCCCTTTTATTTAAACTGTTGTATAAGTATATAGCCTTTTTAAAATTTTTGTTTGCTTTTGTTCTTTACTTTTATTTTTTTATTATTTTTTTAATTTTTGTTAATTTTTTTATAAATATCTCCCCATTGCCCCCCTCCCTCCCAGGCATACTCCAAACCCCCAGTGTCTATGTTCATTGGTTATGCTTATATGCATGCATACAAGTCCTTTGACTGATCTCTTATCTAGCTCACTTAACTTTAATCTTCCTGCTGTAATTTCACTGTCTGTTTGAAGTTTGACTGCCTCTGTATCTATCCTTTTGTTCATCAGTTTATAATGTTCTTTATTATCCACAAATGAGTGAGATCATGTGATGCTTCTCCTTCATTGACTGGCTTATTTCACTAAGCATAAGGCTCTCCAGTTCCAACCACGTTGCTGCAAATGGTAAGAATTCCTTCTTTTTAATGGCAGCATAGAATTCCATTGTGTAGATGTACCACAGTTTTCTGATCCACTCATCTGCTGACGGGCACCTAGGCTGTTTCCAAATTGTAGCTATTGTAAATTGTGCTGCTATGAACATAGGGGTTCATAAATCCTTTCTGATTGGTGTTTGTAATTTCTTAGGATATTTCCTAAGAGTGGGATCATAGGGTCAAATGGGAGATCCATTTTTAGTTTTTTTTTTAAAATATATATTTTATTGACTTTTCACAGAGAGGAAGGGAGAGGGATAGAAAGTCAGAAACATCGATGAGAGAGAGACATCGATCAGCCACCTCCTGCACACCCCACACTGGAGATGTGCCCGCAAGCAAGGTACATGCCCTTGACCGGAATCAAACCTGGGACCTTTCAGTCCGCAGGCCGATGCTCTATCCACTGAGCCAAACCGGTTTCGGCCATTTTTAGTTTTTTTGAGGAAATTCCATACTGTTCTCCACAGTGGCTGCACCAGTCTGCATTCCAACCAACAGTGCACAAGGGTTCGTTTTTCTCTGCATCCTCGCCAGCACTTGTCATTTGTTGATTTGTTGATGATTGCCAATCTGACCGGTGTAAAATGGTATTGCATTGTCGTTTTGATTTGCATCTCTTGGATGACTAATGACTTTGAACATGTTTCCATGTGTCTCTTGGCCTTCCTTCTGTTGTCTTTAGAAAAGGTTCTATTTAGGTCCGTTGCCCATTTTCTTATTGGATCGTTCATCTTCCTTTTATTAAGTTGTATAAGTTGGCTTTAGATTTTGGAGATTAAACCTTTATCAGTGATAACATTTGCAAATATGTTCCCCCATACAGTGGTCTTTCTTGTTGTTTTGTTGATGGTTTCTTTTGCTGTGCAAAAGCTTTTTGTTTTGATGTAGTCCCTTTTGTTTATTTTTTCTTTAGCTTCCATTGCCTTTGGAGCAGTATCAGTGAAGAAGTTCTTTCGGCATTTACCTGAGATTGTGCTGCCTGTGGATTCCTCTAGTATTTTCATGGTTTCCCTTCTAATGTTTAAGTCCTGTATCCATTTGGAGTTTATTTTTGTATTTGGTGTAAGTTGGTGGTCCAGTTTCATTTTTTTGCATGTATCTGTCCAATTTTCCCAACACCATATATTGAAGAGGCTATCTTGGCTCCATTGAATGTTCATGCCTCCTTTGTCCAATATTAGTTGAGCATAGTGGTTTGGTGGATATCTGGGTTCTCTATTCTATTCCATTGGTCTATACGTCTGTTCTTGTGCCAGTACCAGGCTGTTTTGAGAATAGTTGCTTTGTAGTATAGCTTGAAATCTGGTATTGAGAACCCACCAACTTTATTCTTCTTTCTCAAAATTGCTGTAGCTATTCGTGGTCTGTTTTTGTTCCAGATGAATCTATGAAGAATTCTTTCTATGTCTGTGAAATATATCGTTGGTATTTTAATGGGTGGTGCATTAAACATGTATATTGCTTTGGGTAGTATGGACATTTTAATGATGTTGATTCTCCCAATCCATCAGCGTGGTATTCTCTTCCATCTGTTAACATCTTCCTCTATCTCTTTTTTCAGGGTTCTGTAGTTTTCTGCATATAGGTCTTTTACCTCTTTAGTTAGGTTTATTCCTAGGTATTTTAATTTTTTTGGTGTGATGGTAAATGGGATTGCTTTTTGAGTCTCCTTTCTGTAATTTCACTATTAGTGTACAGAAATGCCACAGATTTCTTGGCATTAACTTTGTATCCTGCTACATTGCCGAATTCATTTATTAAGTCAATTAATTTTGGGATGGAATCCTTCCGGTTTTTTACGTACAGTATCATGTCATCTGCAAATAGGGACAGATTTACTTCTTTTCCAATTTGGATGCCTTTTATTTCTTCTTGTCTAATTGCAATGGCTAATACTTCCAGTAGTATGTTGAACAGGAGAGGTGAGAGTGGGCATCCCTGTCTTGTTCCTGTTCTTAGGGGAAATGGTTTTAGTTTTTGCCCATTGAGTATGATGTTAGCTGTGGGTTAATCATATATGGCTTTTATGATGTTGAGGTATGCTCCTTCTATTCCCACTTTGCTGAGAGTTGTTATCAAGAAAGGGTGTTGGATTTTGTCAAATGCTTTTTCTGCATCAATTGATATTACTATGGGATTTTTATCTTTCAATTTGTTTATGTGATATATCACATTTATTGATTTGCGGATATAGTACCATCCCTGCATTCCTGGGATGAATCCTCCTTGGTCATGGTGTATGATCTTTCTGATGTACTGCTGGATCCGATTTGCTAGAATTTTGTTGAGGATTTTGGCATCTATGTTCATGAGAGATCAGAACAAAGCAAGCAAAAAGCAAAATAAAACCATTAGGATAAACTAAAACAATCTCACCAAAAATTTCAAAATATGGATATAATCACTTTTCAGGCAAACAGCAATAAAAGGACATTGAGAAAAAACACTTTTTTGGCTATTGAAGACAAGAAGAGAGAGGTTTGTATGGACTTGTAGTAGGGGATTTGAAATTAGATATATAAATAGGATGAAATTTTAACCAAGTAAAGAGAAAGAATAGGGGAATCTAAAGTTGGAAAAGGGAAAGAGAAACAAGACAACAAAATGGGGAAGGTTAGAAGGAAAGTGTTGGCATAAAGGTAGAGTTGAGTTGGAGTAAAATTATGCTAAAGGAAAGATGAAAAATAGAATGTATAACTCTAATCCTGAAATAAAATAAAGAAAACAAAATGACACTTGTTTTTTTTTCCAAAAAGGTAAAGTACTAGTACTAAATAATAATACTAGTTTAAAACAAAAATATAATAAGTAAAAAGGTAAAATCAATTGAGGTGGAAAGAAAAAAATAGTCTTTTAATTAAAATATGTAAAAAATAAAAACAAAAATAAAAATTTGAAAAAAGAGAAAAAAGGAAAAAGAAAAAAAAAAAAGAAAGAAAAAACAATAGAATGTTCATTCACTTCCACTATTATTCTGCTTGGCACTCCTGTTTCCCAGTAGGGAAGGTATTGCAGTTCCCTATGTTCCCCTCTTGGTGTTTTACTCTCTTTATTCTTTTTTGGTTATGCTAGATTCAATTTGTGTGTCATCCACTGGGTGGCAGTGTTTCGGAATTGATCTCTGAGACAAAGCACAGGACCTCTCTAGGCTGTACTCAGATCCTGCTACTCTGTGGTTCTCCAAGCCAGTTTGTGTGGATTTTGTAGCCGGGACACTGTAATAACTCCCAGGCTGTCCCTCTGCCCCAGAAAAAAAACGAGTCGTTTTCCAGAGTTCCCCTCTGTCAACAGCTCGGAGTGTCTGCCTCCACACTCAGGGATCATGCCCTGCCCACCTTCGCGGTCCTCTCCAGAGGCAGCTTTTCCACAGCCCTGCTCCCACAGGGTGCGTGTCTCTGCCCTGAGTGGGTAGGAGACCTCACCCTAACCCAGGCGAAATCTGAGCTTTCTGTGCGCCGTGTGGATCTCCACCCTCGCACGTCCACCCTGCCTGGAGAGCCGTGTTCTGGGTCCCCAGCTGTTTGGTGGGTGCCTCCGCCAGCCGCAGCTTTCAGACCTCCCCAGACATCCACCTCCCTCTTATCTCAGGCGAAATCTGACCTTTCCATGTGCTCTGTGGATCTCTGATTCCGCCACGTGTCTGTGCCAATTGGAGAGCAGATTTCTGGGTCCCCAGGTCCCCGGCTGCTTGATGGGTGCCCCAGCTGCAGGCTTCAGACTGCCGCAGATATCCACCTCCCTCCTATTATTTTGTTATATGTGTTTATATGAGCATGTACTATAAACTTGAAAGAAAAAATGTATTAAATTAGACTAACAGGTCATCAGTCCCATACTACAGTAAAAGGGGTAGAGAACAGGGACACTATGCTAACTTACTGTAATGTTTTAGGCAGAAGATAAGGCAATCAGCCAGCAGATACAAGAATTTAAAAAACGAAAATATTAGTAACCAGGGACCATTAATTATGAGCATATAGAAGTCCATATATCTCCCAGAGATCATCATAGAACATCCGTTGCCATATGGATGCTTCCAGCAAAGGTCTGAGTGACCCAGCCACACTCTGTCTAAGGAGGGAAGAGGAAGAGAATAATTTTATCACCAATTTTATCCAAAGGAGCTCATTCGATAAAAGAGGCATTGTTCTATGTACCTTTGCTTCATAGCACTTAAATTACAGTGAGCCTTTACAGATCCTTCTAATCAAATCTGCCATCTGTTTGCACGAATCTCATCTGTATGGTTGGTCACCAGACTTCTCTGGGAGGAAGATAATTCTCACAGAGCTTTTCTCTCCTCAAGCCAGAAAAGGCTATAGACCTGGCCCTGGAGCAGAAACAGACCTTGATCTTGGTGGAATGGAAGGAGGGAAGAGGCCTATTCTTGCTCCTCACTAGATGCTTTTCACCAAGTCTCACATAAAACTGAGAAACAGAATCACCTGTCATCATTGCTCTATCTATTGGAGTAATAAAAACTTGAAAGGTCTGCTTTGCTTCTGAGACAAAAGCTTAGCATTTAGGCATAAACCTCAGTACATACTACCTCATACTTTAGATATTGGGTATCTTGTGAAATTTGATTTCTATTTTCTTCATTGTTCTAGTTAGAGAGCTGGAAAAAGGCCCTGACCTGAGAGAGCTGTGAGAACTTCAGGATCCTTGTTCAATCACAGTCCACCTGGGTGGCCCTGTTAGTGAGGATCTAGGCTTTCACATCAATAAAGGTTCCTGAGAACTCCCAGCATTAGCCACAGATATCAGACCCACCAGAGGTGCTAAGGTGGGCCAGTCACATGAGAGAGGGGGTTGAGGTGCCTCCAGTTTGGGCCCTACTATTCATAGAGTTGAACTCAGACCAATAACATCTCAAGATCACTGATTGAACTCACTTTGGGAGGCTGAGCCTTAATTTCTCCTCCATACTCTCTCCCCTACCCTTTCCTTTCCCCCTTCCCCTTTGTCATCTTTATCTTTCCATCCTCTCCCTCCACCTCCTTCTGCCCTCTCCATCGTCTCTCTTCACTACTCCCCCAGTCTTCCCCCCATTTTTATACTTCCTTTCCCCCCTCTTTTACTTTTTCTGTTCTCCTCCTTTCTCTTTCCTCACCATTTCTCTTCCCTCTCTCCCTCCAACTTCAATGAAATATATCCAATAGCTCTGTGGACTTCAAAAGGATCCAAGGTTAGTCACCTCCAGGGACCCCAGTTATCTGAAGGCCAAAAGTTCAGAGTAAAATAAAGAGCTACTCATTTCATCCTTGGGTTAGAGGGAAGGGGCTCTTCACACCCAGAGGATGCCCCCCCCCCTTTTTTTATGAATCAGAGGTACTTCATGGCTGCTTGTCCACTGTTGCCACTTTCCTTCCACATGGTCCCACCTCTGCCTGCTGTATTCTAACCCTGCCTTCTCCTCCTCCACCTAGAGGACTGAGGCAAGGTGACCTGTATTTAGAGGGTTCTGTGTTAAAGGAAAGACTCCACAACTTCAGAAATTGCATTGCTCACAGGAATTAAAGTCCTGAGTCCAACTTGAATCTGAGATCCTGAGCTTCACACCCACAGTCCCCACCCTGCCCCACCTGGCAAGGATGCCCACACACACACTAGGAGCAGAGGAAGTCCAAGCTCCAGGGCCATGCACATGCCCTGGCCCTTTAAAATATTGGGAAGAGCTCCAGCATTGTGTTCCCATGGTCCCGTGTTTTTGTAAGATTTGTAAAGGGAATATATTTTAGCCACAGCTGGGGTCCGGCACTGTTTCTGTCTATACCAGCTTCCTTCCATAAGACTTCTCCTCTGGTCAGAAGGCCCTGGAGGGCTGTGGAGGGTAAAGGGGCCCACATAGGGAAGCTGAATTGGGAACACATTTAGTTTGCCTTTAGTGGAGAAGACGCTGTGGCCCACAGTCACTTCTGTGTGGAGTGAGTCAATGTCTGCTACCAATGCAGGTGCAAGTTCCAGAACCAGTGTCAGATTGAAGCAAATTGAAGAGTCAGATTGCTCCTGGCCGCAGAATTTCATCTGGCAGCAGGGAAAAACAAGGTTCAAAATGCACCAAACCAGAAACTAGTCTGTGGAAATCTTGTTGTGAAATGTATAAAATCCAAAGTGGATTTGTTTGCCCATCAAGCACAAATTCAAGAATGTATTCAGTAACTCAGTATATGCACTAAGAATCTTCTCTGAGCTGTGTGAAATAAAGTTTCTCAGAAACTGTCTTTACAGGGCACATACCTGTAGCCGCACTGCACACAGGTGTATCTGTGTGAGAGCAGTACTGCACACGAGTATGTCTGTGTGAGAAGTACTACACACAGATGAGTCTGCCTCCCAGCTCTCGATCATTTTGATCATCTGGCTAGAGAGAAAGCTACCTTATCTTCTTATTGTCTTTAATACAAAATTATTATCATATAAAGAGGTTTTCAAAGTATTCAGGCAAACTTACATACTTATTTTAACTAAAACTTAGGAGCAGTTTTTCTGCTTTGGGGAGCCTACTCTAGCTTGTGCTCCTATAATTCCAGAGCAGTTTTGGTCAGTGAGTCCTGAGGTGGTAGCAGGCCGCCTGCCCTCCAGGATCCTTGTTTGGAGACTACAAAGGTATTTTTCCTGAGGGTTCGTTCCTCTCCCAGGTTCTCAGGCCCTGCTCTTGCTGGGAAAGATAATGGTAAGGAACAGCCTGGTGCTCCACCTCACCTGCTGCATGTGGACCCAGCTGTGCAGGTTTCATTTGCCATAGGTTGATTTGAAATTCTTTTGATTCTGGGGGAGGTAGGGTGTGTTTTGTGTTTGCCAAACCTGTCTTCTATTTTTTATTGTGTTTGGTTCAGGTGATTAGACATAAGACTCAAGAATATTAAGACCATTACACTTTTTTGTTTTATTTAATGGAGTTGGTATAGACCAGAATGAAAATCTGAAGAAGGACCCTCCACACACCAGGCAAGTCCAAAAAGCCAAAATATAGAATATAGAGTTAAGAGATACATATTCTGTTCCTTAGAATATTCCATGCTTCCCAAGCTTGTTGCCAAGAGGTTGTTCTAAATGGAGTTGTCTCTGCAGATAAAATGAATCAGATGACTATAAACACCCATGATTCAGAGGGGCAATAAGCTCTGCATATCTTTTGGAGTGCTTAGACCTCACAAACACCTGCACCCTCTGTGTGGCAGCAGGAAGCCTGTAAACTGCAGGGTAGGAACAAGAACATGGCTCTTGGAATCACACAGCCGGGAGTTCAAATCCCTCTGAGCAACTTGCTAGCTAAGTAAATTTCAGTGAAATGTACTCAATGCAAGTCCGATGCATGTTGAAAAACCAACAGAGAGACCTGTTTCTGTTGCAAGACTTTTCATTCATTAGGTCAAGATGTACAGAAATATTGAAAATTTGCAAAAGCACAGCAGAACTGTCTAGGTGAGTCTTTTTTTTCCCCGCCTGATTCTTTTATTTCTTTTTATTAATTTTTTATACATATCTCCCCATTGCCCCCCCTTCCTCCCAGGCATACCCCAATCCCCAGTGTCTGTGATCATTGGTTATGCTTATATGCATGCATACAAGTCCTTTGATTGATCACTTATTTACCTCACCTAACTTTAATCTTTCTGATGTAATTTCACAGTCTGTTTGATGCTTTATGATTTTTGTCCCCCTGAGAATTATCAGTCTACTCCTTTTCTGTGCTCCTGATTCTATTATATTCACCAGTTTATTCTGTTGATCAAATTTTTAATTCACCTCGTTTTCAGATCCACTTGTTGATAGATATGTATTTGTTGTTCATAATTTTTTGGCTTTTACCTTTTTCTTCTTCCTCTTCTAAAAGAGTACCTTTCAGACACTGGGAGTGATTGGAGGCAAGTTGGGAG
This sequence comes from Lasiurus borealis, assembly GCA_004026805.1. Classification (NCBI taxonomy): domain Eukaryota; kingdom Metazoa; phylum Chordata; class Mammalia; order Chiroptera; family Vespertilionidae; genus Lasiurus; species Lasiurus borealis. The sequence goes on from PVJN01019889.1 coordinate 36,577, forward strand.
CCAGTTATCCTCCAGGAGAAGGCGGGGAACTGCTGGACGGGGCTCTCCCAGCCGGGCAGCCCCACTGCAAAGGGTTTTTGCCTGCCCGAACCCCCGGCAGGAGCGCGGAGACCGCGCCATCTTTCAGAGGGAGGTGGATGTCTGCAGCCATCTGAAGCCGGCAGCTGCG